>JAJLWK010000236.1:0-20464 GCA_030570675.1 Myxozyma neglecta | reverse complement strand
GGAGGAAACGGGAGGGGAAGGAATAAATGCGCAACTTGTATCTAGCGGCCTTTGTATTTGGCGTTTTGCGGCTTATAGTGGTTGATGAGATTAAAGTCACGTGAAATCAATTTCACGCACGTGCGCGTGCCCTTAACTCAATATACATCTTATCAAAAGAGTATAAAAGAATTATGAAGACGCGAAAGGCGGGATATTTTGCTGCGGATGAGTCGAGTCTAGTGGAAGTCTTGGAAGGTATTTAAATGAAAAAGAGTCGCGGTTTTAGGTTATTAACATGTGATGCAGCGTCGACGCTGATGTCGTCTGTGAAGGAGACGCGTGCGTCGACATATCAGCGACGGACGCGTCGAGAGAAGGTATAAAATCATGTCCGAATCGTACAACATACATGCAAATCAACTACTGACATTAAAAATTGAATTCACAACTATAACGATATTTGCTACAACTTTATTGCTATGCAGATTGAGATTGAAACTATCATGTCATGTACAAGCAAGTTATGTGAGAATCTCTGGTTGAAGAGATTGATTTTATTGTCATGAAAGAAAAATGAGCAATACTTTTACAATATCAAAACACACCACTTTTTTATACTCCTTGTACATCCCTCAGCCGTCTAGTAGACAAATCCCAAAACCTTTCCGGCAACGTGTTTCCGTCTAGCCTCCTCGTGGTCCATGATACCAGCGGAGGTGGTGAGGATAATGAAACCGAACTGACGCGAGGGGAGAAGGTTGGTGACCCACTTCTCGATGTCGTCAATGCGAACGTTGAAACGGGGGGAGATGACACCGCACTTGTTCAATCTTCCGTTGAGCTGAACAACGATCTTTCCAGAGCGGTGGTCGTCGACCTCCTCGAACTCTCCAATGTATCCTAAATCAATTGTTAGAAACCAATTCAGTAGTATAGATACTATGCTTTCTATGCCGTGCAAAACACCCAAGATACTGTCGACGAAAAGTAAACGCTTGTACTAGACAGACTAACTAGCCAGCGTGTAAGAATCGTTTCTTCGTGATATTCATTCTTCCGAGACATTAAAAGACAAAACCCGATAGTAGCAAAACAAATTTCATCCAGTTATTACTCGGGTAATTATAGGTTGTCAAAAATAGTCTCTTGAGTTGTTGAGGGTCATAGAAAGCATAATTCAACGCGATTTAATCAATAATAAGAACATACCATGCTTCTGCATGACAGTCAAGAACTTGACAATGACCTTGCTGGAAGGACGAATGAGGACCTGACGCTTGCCCATCTTCTCGGCATTGTTGATGGCGTTGAGGGCGTCGTTGAGGACTGAAGCGCGAGTCATTTTGGATTACTGAGTTCCTGAAGTTAGTTTCAAAGCTTTATGAGTGTCCTTGTAAGCGAAATCAAGATTTCAAGGATTCATGAAGCATTAGAAGTTCGTGCAAAGCTGCCGTATCTGTCTCCCAACTCTCGAGGTGCAGGAAAACAGAGGGCAGCCACAAGAGTTCAACTAGTCCAAACTAGTTCCAACCACTTATTCCGTCATATCTATCCTTCGCCGACAATTCCGCATTTTCCAAACCAATTATAACATACCTGAGTCTTGACGAGTAGGTGAGTGCTGGGGAGTCCGCTGTGTTAGTGAATTCGATAATGTCGCGACTTTCGCGTTGACCAGGTTCGCCGCGCACAGGTAGATCAAACAGCAGTCACGCTTCATTTTTACCCTACAGAACCCTAATATTACATTTTAAAATCACGTGAAGATACGTCAACTTTGAATCTCTCATGCTTCTCACAATTTTGGGGTTTCTCAAAATACATGAGTTTCTGTCTGCTGAGTTACTGTAAAAAGCCATTGTAAAATTTCGCTTCTTTTGAACAAGCCGTCATAGATTTTGGAGAATGATGTAGGTCTAACTCACAATCAGTAGTTGTTTGGGATTTTCGATATATTAGTAACAGTCGAACGAAGAAGAACACATATGCGAATGCATTGAATGGCTCAGCTTTGACGGCAATATGCCAAAGTGATACTTTTATTAAAACGTAGTATTTACGAACATCGAAATACATCTTTTCATACTGAAAACCAGAGCGTTGCATTAACGAGGATCCAAAGAAAATATATTCCTCAAGTTCTGGTGAAAACAAAATACACTACTGCTATGCCGCCGTCTGTAACTCTGTTGCATGTTGCATACGATTACACTGGTCTATCTATAAAACGCAATTTCATTGCCATTGATTATAAAAATACACTGCTCGTATTAGCGTTCTTACGGCGTATTACACATTCTAGCAAAACTCCAACTTGATCTTTCACGCGTGCATTGGCGCAAAAGCCAAGTTATCTCTATGTGCAATATACTCAGAATCAGAATATCCTAGTATAGCTTCAATCTTGGAACTTTTAAGACCCATTATACGCGCAATCTCAACAGAAGAGTAATTCACAATGGCCTTTCCAATGTCTTCACCTTTGGCGAAAACAGATTCTTTTTCTTCTGTCGATATTTTAGAAGCCTGTTCGAGTGCGTCTTTATCGACTACCACTAACGAGACCGCTTCTGACGCACTGAATGAGCCCTTCACGTCGAGAACACCTGCAGGCAAGAGTCCAGCTTTGTTTGTTCGAGTTATGGCCTTATATGCTCCTTTGTCAATGTACACCGTACCATGAGCTTTTAACCCATGAAGTATCCAAAATTGTCGATCGCGGATAGGATGTGACTGAGGAACAAATCGTGTATGCATAGGAGGAGGAGATGGAGAACGACATGGAGTAGATGCCCTTGATTCGGGCTCAATAGAGTTCGATCTTGAGGATGCTCGAACAGAAGCCTGTTGTTCTGATTCGGAAGCTGGGACATCATCTGAAGGAATTGTAGGATTTCTGGACCTATCAAAGTTGGATTCTCGTTTATGTTCTTTTATGTGACGAAGATATTTGATGATCGCATGAATGTTACCAGGCACCGAGGATTTAGTGATGATGGTAGTAACACCGGCCGATGTAGCTAGTTCCGCAGCGACTAGTTTTGTCACCATACCACCTGTTCCCACACTGCTACCTGCAGTCGAAACTGATGACATAATTAAAAAACGTAAACACATAAATAGAGATAGTGATCTTACCATCAACATTTAAATGACTAATGTCTGTGACAACTTCGATTGGCTTAGCGTCAGGATTCAATCTGGGGTTTTCGGTGTACAACCCATCGACATCTGTCATTAAGAATAAATAGTCTGCATTAGCCATTCCAGCTGTTATTGCAGATAGGGTGTCATTGTCTCCGAACTTGATTTCCATAACTGAAAGAGTATCATTTTCGTTCACGATTGGGATAACACCCATATGCAGTAATTCGGTCAATGTGTTTGCTGCATTTAAGTATTGGCCCCTCTATTGAAATTCTTAAAACCTAAGCAAGAAAAAAATTTAGCATAATGACTTACGTCGGCAATGTCATTTCGTGTGAGTAATATTTGAGCCACGGGTTGATTCAGTTGTCGGAAGAGCTCATCCCATAAAGCAATCAGTCTACATTGACCAACAGCAGCAAGAGCCTTAATTTCTGATTAGTTGACTTGGAAAGCGTAGGACTCATAGTAACGAACCTGTACAGCCGCTAATTGCTTTGGTCTTTTGGGAATATCCATACGTTTCAATCCCATCGCAATAGCAGCAGACGAGACAATAATGACTCGATGTCCTTCACGCCGTAACTTCACCACAGTCTCAACAATTAGCGACATATTCGCAATGCGCGGTTCGTGCGTGACTTCGTCGCATATTGAAGACGTCCCTGCAATTGTTAGCTATGGCCTGCCTCAAGTAATCGGTCAATGATGATACGCACCCAGTTTGATGACAATTGTCAGTGGTTTCACTTCTTTCTGTTTCATTATTTCAGATTGTATATTCCGTAGATGTTATTAGTGTTTTGGGCGTAGATGTTCTGCGAATAGTGGTAAGATCAAGATCAATTTCGATATTCAGAAACTGTTACCTCTACTTCTCCACACTCCAAATCACCTCGTTGGTCCACAGCACAATAGTTTTAATCTGACACAATAGTTGTTTAATGCCAGGCTATCATTTATATATATTATATACAAATGCACGATTTAACATATACTGTGTACAAGATCTATTGAATGTAGTTCGCTGTACAGAAAATTTCTGAGAACCGAGAAAGTGAAATTTAAGGTTTGTCGATGGGAGAGTCAACGCTTGTCCGGACGCTTTGTCAAAATTCAGGATGTTCCCTGCGATATAATTGTCAAGGCTATAGACCAAATTTGTGCATAATTGCATAGAAATAATGTCAACAGATACAAGTGAACGTAAAGACGAAAAGCCAGAGATACCGTCTGGGTTCACTTGGTTGCGTATGCTGGCTGCGAATTATACGGGAAATATTACAGACGAACAGCGGGAGATATTTAATAATGTAGCTCAGGCTCGACAGGACGCCGCCGAATGCAAAACATGCGAAAGCTACAGAGATTTCAATCTAAAATGGAGTAAGCTATGTTTAAATACATTATTGAACTAGAATTAACAATTGACAGGTCCGATTGTCACCTTTATGAAGCAGAATATTGAAAAACTAGGTGGTACAATACCAACGCGCAACATAGAATGTGTTAAATGTACAGAAACCGTTGCTGGTGGATTTAATCCTGAGCATGGAATTATGCTGTGTCAAAATTGGGTGCATAACAAAAAGCATGTCGAAGATACAATTGCTCACGAGCTTATCCACTTGTACGATGAATTGAAGTTCAATGTTGACTGGCTCAATTTGAAGCATCATGCTTGTTCTGAAGTATGTTGTCTCTAATATCATTATATGATTATTTTTTTTTAACGTGGATCAGATCCGGGCATCAAATCTAAGTGGAGAGTGCAGAATGACAAATCAAATCTTTCGCTATGGATACCCCAAATTTGTTCGTGGTCATCAAGCATGTGTCAGACGACGGGCCATAATGTCAGTTACAGGCAACCCTAATTGCAAAGATAAAGAGGAAGCTGCGCGGGTGGTGGATCAAGTTTGGAATTCATGCTTTAACGATACACGTCCCTTTGACGAAATTTACCCATAGAACTTTGGTGGACTAACTACAGGTTGTACATAAGTTGTGATTTACGGTGTTTTTTTGTAATTTGTATTATCTGTTCGTAAACGCGGAAATTAATCATTATACTATACTGGACACAAGATATGAAAAACAGACTCCGAGCAATTAAACCAACGCGCTATCTAATTTCAATAAAAAACAGTAATTATTTATAACGTGTCGCTAACTTGATTTGCGTTCTGCAGCATTAGTATTAGGCCAATACGGACGATTTTTGACAATCCACGGGTGGTCAGGGATCTGTTCAAGTGGAAATCGCCGCTCAGGCTGGTGCTGCAAAAGTCGTCTAATAAGATCCGCAGCTTCAATTGATACATAAGATGGTATTTTGAGATCGACTTTTGAAATTCGCTTGTAAGTAGCCTTATGAGCTGGTTCTTCGAACGGAGGATTTCCTACCAGGAATTCGTATGTGAGAACACCAAGAGCCCAAAGATCTACTCTCGAATCGTGATCTTTAGCTTCTACCATCTCAGGAGGGAGGTAGTCTAAAGTTCCACACATTGTTGTGCGCCTAAAACTATTAGCAAAATAACCCTTTTTGACAAGTATGTTAACCATACCGTGACGTGGGAGTATGCACACTCCATCCAAAATCTGACAGTTTAACTTCACCGTCCAGACCGATGAGGAGATTCTCTGGTTTTAAGTCGCGGTGAATAATGTGTTTTTTGTGTAGGTATGACAAAGCGCTCGCAATTTGGCAAATATACTGACAGAATTAGCATGATGTACTACACAACCAACTCCATTACTTACTTGCGATGCCAATACATCATCAAATCGTCCTTTCTTTCTCAAGACTTTAAACATCTCTCCTTGACCTGCATATTCCAAAATTAAAAACACTCTTTCGGAATCATGAAAATGACCGAACAGTCGCAAAATGTTTGGATGCCGTAAATTACTCTGAATCTCAATCTCTCTTCGAAACTGTTTCTCGACTTTAAACTGGATAAGTTCCTTCTTCTCCATGACTTTGAGCGCACACACATATCCCGTTGCTTTATCTCGAGCACAGTACACTTTTCCAAATTTTCCTTTACCAAGCTTCCGACCAATTTCAAAACTGTCAAGCGAATATTGACGTACAGGTACAGATGGTTGTTTAACCAGCGATCCAGCAGGTGGTGAATGATGCGTATCGTTCTGACTGTACACGACATCATGCGACGATACATAACCCAGTGGAACTTGATTGTTTGACCCAGGTCTGTGCATGTTTGGAGATGAAGGTGGTGGCATCTGTGATGTTCGGCTTGACATGCCATTATTGTGAAGTGCGAATTTGAGCAAGGGATTACGAACGGCCCCACTGGATATACTTCCAATGTTTTCTTTGTTGTTAGAGCCGCCGGTAGAAGCTAATGTGGACTGAATAGAATGTTAGGCTTGACCTCAATATCTCTAATAATCATACTTTTGATTTCCCCGTAAGACCAAACGCGGAACCATGATTATCATGGAGCGTAGTCCTAGAAAGTCTATTTTCAAGCGCTCTCATCGAAGCCGTTTGCCGTGCAAAAAATCAGTGCAAATGTTCAAAATGTAAAGATGCAACAAGTTGAAAACAGTTATGATAGGACATGCAACTCATTAAACTGCTTTGATCTGTGCGTGCGGCGTTTAGTTAAATAAATAGATTACTGTATTCAGTCTAGCGCAGTTGTTATGGTGACAATGTCATCGCCTCACTACATGCGGCACATACTAGTTTCATCACGTGGATAAGGATTAATGGTAATCGTACCATAAATCCGCAAACAGATATACTATCACCAATCATCATACATAGAGGTGTTTTCGTAAGTCTTCGTAGTCAGTATATTCAAAATTAATATTTTAAGGTTAATATTATAAGGTTTTTTAGAAGTCTGTTGACCGAAACTTTGGGGCAAGCAGCAAAGACCGGTTGCATGCTTGCTCCTGTACTTGAAAAGCGTTCGTAATTCTGTACTGTGATCAACTATTGTCATTTTGCAACTCAACACTCAGCCATGAATTAATTTCGCGAGTTTCATGTAATAGAATGCGCACATCTTGAAACTGTAAAGACACCATGCTATACAAAGAAAAAAAAAGTGTGGTAAAGATCATCAATTTGCGACATATCCTTACTCGGAGCCTGAGACCTTGTAGCTGTGTTTAGAGTGACTCCCTTCCTAGGCCATAGTGACACAAGGTTTCATCTTATTTTGGAGGAAGTCAGATCTAAGCAGAACGCGTCCCGACTACTTCTTTTTTCTTCCTTACTCTTTTTTTGGTATTCTCCTCCGTCAACAAAAAACCCACCGAGTTATAGCTTATATAGAAAGGTTGCACATTTGTAGTCCACTATTTAGTAGTATATGTATTCCCTCCTCTGTTAAGTTTGCACAGCATACTTATTACAGCTATATTTGCATACAATTCAAAACTCCTCTACTATGCATTTGATAGTCTAGCAGGTGAGAATGATGAGGATAGTCTTGTACAATGGAAACTGTGTGATTGAAGAGAAGGAAGAGGATATGGAAGATGTAGATGCAGTTACATCTGAGCCTGTACCATCAGTTTCTTTTCAAATGGCCTTGGAATTTGTCCGGGGTTGGCGTCTTGTGGAGGAGCAGCAGGGAGCCAGTGATTCTCCATTGATCCAAGCTCTCAATTATCATGAGCCAATTCTTTTATGCAAAGAGGCTGAAAGCCAACAGCAGAAGAGCATCTGACTTTTTTTCTTTTTGAAGTACTGCAAAATCAAATTTTCTATTTCTCAGCATAGTATCATCAAAATTGATACTTTTCTTAAATTAATTTGGTCATGACTTGTTGGTGTTGATAGCTTTAAAAATTATAGATTCATCTTTTTTGTTTTCTTAGAAAATAGATTTGTTTTTTATTTACAGTAAATTTTTTATTCAAAGTAAATGTAAAAAAATGCAATAAAAATCATGAAATTTCTCTGGAATAGTTACTATAAAGTCAATTGATTTTTGATAAGGCACCTTTTTCGAGCCAGAATTTAACGCTTGTTACAATTAGAAGAACATTAGAAATCTCTGATTTAATTTCATTGTCGGGATTATGCATCTAAACTGGCTTTTGCCATCATAGTAATTGTTTGAACCTCGGTTTTTACTGAGTAAAATTATGATTTTTCTAAATAACATTGAAAATGAGAACAGATTCTATAAATAGATGTATTTTATTCATATAATGAGAATAGTTTGGAGGGCATGATTATTATACATATGGACATGCCGACCGATGAAATGATTGACTACCATCGATTTATTCGCCTTGGTGGGACAATTTATGCATAATTCGCAATTTTATAAACTTATATAGTGAATATGTTAACAGTTTAATCCTTTATATAGTTTTTACGAGAAATAGCATCAAATTATTCACTTATTTCCTCAAAGTTCTGGTATCCTTGGATAGTAAGGGCATTTGGCATTTTCTGGACTATAAGGACCTCAGATTCGTGTCTACTATAGGTCCTTAAACTCAGGAACTACTGTACGCTTTTCAAGTACATGAGATATATGCAATATGAAAAGGATTCATTCATAGCAGATCAGATCTATGTTTGTGTAAAGTTTGTATTAACGGATTTTCTAACAGCTAATTGTGTTCCAAGAACATCAGGCAAAATGAAGAAATGATATTCCTGTACTTTCAAGGCAGCAAGTTAGGTACCGCTACCTGAAATCCTTGAAGCAAGATTGGCGGGGCAGAAACCACGATGGAAAATCCCAATTGGGTTCCCTAGAAACAAATAGAATTGACTGAAGCTGGGCAGATGCGACGGGTATTCTGATCGGTCTTCGTTCTAAAAAAAGCATGTTGCGTTCAGGTAAGCTAGATTCAACCTGCGCATCATCCGCCGACGGTTTCTGTATTTCCATTGTCGGCATTGATCCTTCAGGTGAGAATGGAAGGTTTTTGCTGGGAGGAATAATTTAAGATTCAGGGGTAAAAAAAATTCTTGGGCGAGCTGTAAATTAAAGTTCGAATCCCTACGCTATCTCTTTTCTGCAACATAATCTGTCTTTTCCTTGACAAAGTCCAGTATGGCGACTGCGTTATCGAGGCAGCTTTTGGCCATCAAGGCCAAGTCGGCATCGGTGTCGACTCTTGACCGAAAAAAGAGGCAAAAATCACACGCCGTATCGCTTATTTACGAGCCCAATGTAGCTGCTAAGCAAGACTTGGATACTATCTATCTCGCCGCCCACGAAGGATTTCAGGATTTAGTATCGATCGATCTTAGATTTCGTGTTTTTGAGCGTAGTCTGTTCTCTGAAACTAGTATCACAGTTGACAGACATATCCAGGTATGTACATATCATACCTTTTTCATCACTAAAAGCTTTTACTGACAATTGCAGACTGCCGAGCAAAATGAAGCGCTTGACAAAGCCATTGAAAGCTTTCTCTCGCTTTTGGCATCGCGGATATTGCTTCAACCCGCTTTGAAGGCACTTGAGTGGCTTGTTCGTCGTTTTAAGTATGTTCTGACTTTTGTATGATATGGTCGATCACAACTGACAACCTGCTAGAATCAATGAGATGAACAAAGAAATTTTACTGTTGACTTTTTTGCCATACCATAGTCATGCTATTTTCCAGCGGATTTTGGATGTTGTGCAGACTCCTTTACCTCCACTTTTTGGCTTTCTCTCCAACGCCAAGCTCACTTCCACGCACCTTCCTCGAAACACTTTGATTCGTGCGCTAACCCGAGACGTTCAGCAATTTGCTTTAGTTTCAGAATTTGTGGTCTCTCAGGTGAATGCTCGCTGCGAGTACCATACTCTCCTCTCATTTTGGACTTCGTCTTCAATTTCTGTGATTCTTGCATTGAAAGACGCTAATATTCCCGATGAAACTATTGCAGAGAGGATTATTCCTCATATCTCGGACATCATTACTGCGCGGAAGTCACCTGAGGCGCAGACAGCTGCGTACATGATTATTGTTGTTTTGGTTTCTCAAGTGCGTCTGAGTTGTGAAGTGCTGCAGGCCATGGCGCAAAGTATTGCTTTTAACTGGACCAAAAAGTCTTGCAAGACTGGACTTGCAGCGTTGACGCAAGTGCTCCAAATTCAGGACATTGAAAATTTCCAGTGCCTGCCTTTGGACGAGCGTGTTATGAAGGTCGTTCGCAAAATTGAGAGCCTGGAGGATGATTTAAAAGAAATCAAAAACAAGGTAAAGATTGACAAATTTGTGGTGGCGTATTTGACTGCCGTGATCAAATTCTATCCTGCTGATTCGGACGAGATTTTTTCTTTGCTCAATGATACTTCCCTTTCTGATGGTCAGAAATCCGTTATCATTGAAACTGCTGTTCGAGAAGCACTGAAAGAGAATGCTCACGAAGACTTAAAAACTGCACTCACCAATGCGCTATCTGATAATGATGATGCATCCGGTCTTCAAAAGCTGGTGCTAAATGCCACCCAAAAACTTGAAATTGAGGTTGATGCTCTCGAACTCCAACTGAAGGTCTCTATTAAGCCTGCAGCTCCAGCTTCAGCTGATGACAGTACGATGGAGATTGATACTCCAGTTTTGTTCAGTTTGGATGATCGTATCAAAACTGCTACGAAGGCGCAAGTAGGCTCATACCTTGCTCCGAATGCTACCGAGGATTTTGACGCAATGGCTGATATTTTCGTGCAAGGTGTTTCTGAACAGAAGCCTTTAATGCCGTTGTTTGAAGATGAATCGCTTTTCCCGAAGGACGGCACTGACGACCTTGCACTGTCTTTCTTGCTTCGCATGGTATTTAGCGCATATCCCACTCTTGCTCGTACTGAAGCTCTGAAACTATTTGGACAGCGCATTGAGAAAGAAGAAACTATCGATTTTCAAGCAGCACTTGTATTTTTGCTAGTCGCACTGACTGATTCATCTGAGAAGGTGCGCTCTCTTGCCGCTGAATGTATCAAATTTCTTGATTCACGCTACACACCTACTACCAAATACTCAAAAATCTGGGGACTAGATTCTCTTTATGGTACAGGTGACGAAACTGATTTGCTAAAGTGGCTTGGCGTAAGAGACGCAAAGCTTTTCTTGCAGTTCTATGTCGTTCCCCGTTTAGAGGAAGCAGTTTTAGACAAGAATTTTGCTAAAGAATTGATTGGAGCTGCTGTAGAGACTTCTGTTCAGCTCACAGGCGAGAAAAAGAAACGGGAGCTTAATTTAAAGAACGCTGTGTTTGCTTTCCTGGCAAGTCATATTATCGCCTCACCTTTCCTTCGTGTGAAGCTTGCACTTTTGAACATGCTCACAAGCACTTCGAAAGCCCCAAGCTCTTTAGCGTCGCTCTGTGAGCCGCTCTTGAAAGAGTGGATTGGTACGCGAGATGTGTATGTTAAGAAGCTCGAGGCTGAAAAAATTCCTGTTACAGTTTTCGATGCTTCTTTGATGAAGACTGTTGTGGGTGGTGATGACAACGAGGGTCAGACCTTTTTGATTGACTGCTTGAAGGCTGACATTCGCGGTCTTACTGATGCCGCTGGAGACCGTTTAGCTCAGACTTGGCCTCACTGGCATTACGAATCGCAACTTGCGTTTGTCAAGTTGCTTTTAAACATGGCTTTGGACGATGCGATTACATACGGAGCTTTGGACTGCCTCAACCGATTGGAGATCTCCACTGCTATTTTTTCAAATATTCTTAATGAGCCTAAACTTGTGCCAGAAACACAGCCTGGTCAACAGACTAAGCGTCGCCGCCGTCGTAGCAGCACTTCACAGACCGCTAAGCCCGCTTTGCAGTCTGTACATCAAAGTCTGCGAAAGTTGACTCTTGTGCTTGAACTCCTGGAAGCCAACAAGCCAGAAACCCATGTTGAGTTGTTGAAACAGCTATTTGCTATTCTCGGTGATCTTTTACTTGTGAAGACGGATAGTTCGTTGCCTGTTCAGTATACTCAGCAGGTGTTGGTCGATTGTATACTGCCTATAATTCAGAAAGCTGATGTAAGTTTATATATTCATGAATTTTCTTGTTTTACTAACAAATGAATCAGAAGTCACAGCTTGACTCCAACACGGTTCGCATTGATATTATTGTCAGCTGCATACGTTCTTCTACTTCTCCTCAAGTGCAAAACAAATTTCTGCTTCTCGTATCAGCCTTGGCTAGTCTCTCTCCCGGTCTTGTTCTCAACAGTGTTATGCCTATTTTTACTTTTATGGGTGCCAATACAATCCGACAGGACGACGAGTTTTCCGCTCATGTCATTCAGCAGACCATTTCCCAAGTTGTTCCAGCGCTTGCGCTTTCGACTACCACTGACGATGCATTTGGCATTGTAGAGTTAGTGTTAAGCTTTGTTAATGCGTTCCCTTACATTCCATATCACCGACGAGTGAAGCTTTTTACCACACTTGCAAAAACTTTGGGTGCGAATCAGAGTTTGGCTTTGATTCTGCGTTTGCTTGGAAAGCGTCATTACGATCTCACTACGCGTAGCAAAGACAGCGATGCAAAGAGTCTTGCTGAATTCACAGATGTCTTTTTACGTGGGTTTACTGTCGCCGAGCGTATTGAAGCTGTCAATCAATATGTTGGCTTTGTGCGTCGCATTCCTCGTGATTTGGAAAGTGCCACTGTCGAAAATGGATATGTTGCTGATTTAGTTGGCTTGACTTCAGACAAGGTTATGTCTTTCAAAATTGATTTGCTGCAGTTTATTAGAGAGGGGCTTACAAGTACTCAAAAGAGATCACAGGTCGCCGCTATCTTTAGAGCGTCTTCTGATGAGTATGACGCAGATGCTGTCAGCTCTTTGCAAGCATCGTTTGCTTCTGCTATTGAGACTCTTTTGGAAATAATTGATCTTTCGAACAAGCCAAAGACTAAGAGCTACCAGGATGAAGCTTACAATACATTGGACGCTGTTCTTAGTTTGCTTCCTATTCAAGACTTTGTTTCTGTTCTTGAGCGTCTCATTTCACGCGTGGATGATTCCCAGACTGTTCGTCGCGGATTGGTTATCATTCGAACTAAATTCGAGAATGACGCGAAGGTTAATGATGTTCTTGCTCGCAACTCCGGTCTTAAGATTCTACCAAATATTTGCTCGGCAATCTCAAAGGCTGATATCGACGATAAGGAGCTTGCAAAGCTTGGATTCATGACGCTTGATACTCTTTGCGGCAAGTTCGGGGCTGTGGATCCCGACGCTTTTGACAGTGATGTTATCGAGCTCGTTCTTAGCCAACGTGGATTGCAGAATACTGACGACGCTGCTGCTGTATCTGCTACTGTTTGTCTCAGCTCTCTTGGTACTGCCCTTGGTGCTCGTATTCTTGGTTACTTACCACGTATTGTACCTATGGTCACTGATCTTTTGGAGAATGCTATCAAAAGTGGCAAAGATTTGGTAATTGTTGCCTCTTTCATGCTTGTTGACTCATTTGTGAAGCGTATCCCGATGTTTATGACAAGCTACTTGACCAAACTTCTCAGCCTTGTGCTATTGTCAGCTTCTAAAGAAGCTCAAAGTGCCAATGAAGATAGCGAGGAGATCGAGGATGCTAGGGCTAGCCTCTTAGAAAATGTGATTGCGAAGATTCCCACAAAACAATTGTTGGCTGCACTTATCGGCAACTGGGATTTTGTTCTTGGAAAGTGGGATTATGCTATGATTAAGCTTCATTTGTCTACCACCACGCAGGTCATTGAACGCGGCACACGGAAGGCAATCATGGGAGAAGCAGGAAAGTTATTTGACTTCTTGCTGTCAGGCTTCGATACTCGAAACCTAGATGGCGAGAAGAATGAAACAACCGAATCAGTCACGGATGCTATTGAAAGTGATGTCATTGACATTGCGATGCAGGTTGTACTCAAATTGAATGACAGGGTGTTTAGACCTTTGTTTGTTCGTACTGCAGAATGGGCTATCGAAGATGAAGTGTCTACGCCGGTAGTGAGACGCAACAGATTGGTAATCGGTTTTAAATTCTATGAACGTCTGTTTAGTTCACTTAAGGTACGCTGTTCTTATTGTTTAGTAATTATTCAATGGTTTTTTATCTAACTTGGCTAGTCTATTGTTACGAGTTATTACGGATACATTCTTGATAATACTGCTGACCTTCTTGTGTCATTGGTGACTGATCCCACCGTCACATTTGACCTTCAGCTCTGGGAAGCCGTGATCAGAACTTTAACTGCTGCATTTTCTAATGATCAAGAAGAGTTCTGGCAGGCACCAGTCCGATTCGACAAGATGGCTGGACCTCTTTTCGCACAACTTGGTTTTGGCTTGAAGAAAAGTGATGCGTTGAATCAAGCTATCGTTGCATTTGCAGTCTCTTGTTCGTCCGAAGAGCACTACAAATACATTAACAAAGCTATCTTAAGTTACATGAAAGATTTGGATGATGATGACGATGAAACTTCGGACTCTAATGACGAGGATGAGAAGGATTCAGGAAATGACGAGGAGATCGAGTTGGACGCGAAAAAGGTTGCTAAGATTGCTCGTGCTAAATCAGGCGCAAGCGGATCAGATATCAAGGTGACGGCGGTCAAGACTCTCAAAGCAATTTATGAGCGCTTGGGAGAGGAATGGCTTAGTATGTTACCTCAGCTTGTGCCGGTTGTAGCGGAGTTGTTGGAAGATGAGGATGAAACCGTAGAGACGGAAGTTAGAAAGGATTTAGTTCCTGTAATTGAGGGCGTCTTGGGAGAGAGTTTAGATAGATATTTGAACTAAAAGTGTGATAGTGCATTTGTTTACATGTCCGGAAAAGTTTATTTGTTATTCGCATACTTTTATAGTTGAATTTATTCGTTATCTATTTTTTTCTCCTTTTAGGCAGATTAAGATAAAAAAATAAAAAAAAACATAGTTGATTCCTGTATAACCTTATTTAAAATACTAAGCGAAAGTGCAGACTGTAAGCAATGTCTTTCGTACCTGTTGTTTAGAACCGGCCCCGGCCCAGTTCATTGTTGCCCCGGATTCGGCCCACGCGGTGATCGATTTTCTGGTTTGAATTTCGACTGTAATGAGCGAAGAGATAAAATCTGGTCAAAATAAAGACGCTGAGATTGTATCGCCTGCTGCTAATCGATATTTACCTTTACTTGAAGCGAATCTGATCACCGCGTCGTTGATGTCGCCTGAAGCCCCGTCTACCGCGGCAGCGATGACTGCCAGTGACGATAAGAAGCGGAGTAGCTGCGACACTGACAGTACTGTCAAGGAGGAAACTTTCTTGTCAGATACATCTGTTACGGTCTCAGATTACAAAAACGAACGGAAAAGAACGAAAATAGGAACTTCGAGATCGTGGCCCAATCTTACAGATGCCAGAAACAATAGTTTGTTTGCGAATGCTCAATCTACTACTGACGCAGGAAACAAGCGAGATGCAGAAGTAGCTAATAATGAGGAAGGTGGTATTGGAGAAACCAAGCGTAAGCGACGCCGACGACAACGAGTCGAGTATTCTGTTCCTGAATCTGGTATCGAATGTACCTTTTCTCAATCCGAATCTGACAGCTCTGAGAACTCTCTGCAAACCCCAGAAGACGAAACTCCAAGGGTTGGATACATGAGTCAGATATCACATGTTGTGACAGGCTTTTTGCCTCGATATGTTCGACATCGTGGCAGTCGACAGACGACATTACCTGAGACCGGAATGGAAATCGTGATCGATACGCCGGTGAATGAATCTGGCACTCATATGTCTGATGAATCTGCTGTAGATGCTGTGTCGACTCTTTTGCAGGGCGTAAACATACGTGAAGCAATTTGTGATGAACCTGTTTTACTACGCAGTCATCCTATGGAACACGTTGATATTGTTCCTGTACTTGTTAAAGAGCAATCTACTAGACGTGCATATTTAATGCAGAAGCTGCGAACCCTCTCGACCTCTAGTCCCTCGAAGAATACTGCACAGCCATCTAATATGGGTAATATTCGGGCCTCTAAGATACCATGTATGAACGCGCACTGTGAAAGTCCAACTAATACCCGAAACGCGATTCAGCAGTCATCTAAATCTGACAAAGAGCGGCAAGTGTCATCTGTAAAATCTCTTCCTGTGGAAAGCGACACGGCTAAAGAGAAAGCTCCAAGTCGTGCACATACTATCTCCGCTACAAAAAACCGCACTTTGAGAAAGTTTACTTTGTCACAACGGCAGTCTCCCTCGAGTTCATCGTCAGTTTCACCAACTGAACGAGGGCGTTCGCGTACTCGTCAGCCTCGAACATCATGCTCAAAGCGAAACACAAGAAAACAGTCATCACCACGTTTTCGTAAAACCGCGGATTGTTCTGCATCGATCGTGGATGCTGTGGAAGAAACCGCATCAAGAGCTATTAGATCTTTGTCTCTAAAGCGAGACGTATCTTCTTCAAACGTACCTAATGAGGGTGAAAATAGCAGATATGCGAGGTTCGTTGATAGTGTTGGTCGCGCGTTTAGCAGAAGTATGTCGCGATCAAGATCAAAAGTTTCGGAAGTTGTTGAACGAATGGACGTTGATGATGGGCATATTGAAGAAGTCCAAACGTCTGAAAACAAGCCGTCATCTATGGATGAGAATAACTGTGAATATATTACAGCTACAGATCCTGCTGCTGGTTCTACTGAAGATAACGCTATTGCAGCGGACTCAGTCAAGAAATCTAGCTTTCGGTTCATCTCTGGGCAAAAATTAAAACGATACCCTTCGGAAGCGGAAACATATGGTGAAAAAAATGTATCATCTTCTGCGAGACCTACAGTTGGACATTTAACAGTAACTAGTCCTACTGGAGCAAAAAAAAGTAAGCGGTCTTGATTGCGCACTCAAATCAATCTTTATTTGCACTTCAGTCTGTATTATTATTCTGTCACTCTGAATCAAGTGCCACCTACTGTTAGGTTTACTCTGTTCCACTCTTTTAGGTTTACTGTATTATTTCAATTACTGAATTGGTCTAGTCACAAAACTAATATACCACTGCTCAAACTTATATTACTGTTATATCGTAGATTTGTCTGAATTACCGCTGCGCACACTATTGACTGCTATTCAATGCTGCCTCCAATTATTACAAAGTATCACTTTCCTCTTATTTAGGGACTTGCTATAAGAAACGTAGCATGTATATAAGACAAATGATAAGAACACTGATAAACCAAATTATGTAACATTATCATAGTAGTCATACTTTGCAACTATTATTAGATTAGAAATTAAGAATTAATGGACAATTTTAACGTATGATAAACTTAAATGAAGAATTAATTGTAAAATGTATCTAATACTATATACGAGAAGCAAACATAGAAGCGAATTATATAATTCTTGTTTGACTTTGACAGTTATTCAGTCGCCACATATCGTTCGACTTTGGCATTCTCTAACCAACTCTTATCACCCTTTGCACATAATTTTCCTAAAATATACAATTCGTCAATCAACGCAGGTACAAAACTTCCTGGTCCACGAACATGCGGTAAAGCAGCGGCACGTTCGGCAGCAATAGTGTACAAAAGAAGACCCGACACAGCTGCAAGAAAACGATCTTCTTGAGAAACAACGACACAGGCTGTTAAAATTGAACCGAGGACGCAGCCGCTGGCGGTGATGTTTGCGAGGTAGTCGTGGCCATTAGAAATGACGAATGTGGAGAGACCATCGGAAATGATATCTTGTGGTCCTGTTAAAACCACGATTGTTTCTATTTTTAGTCAGCGACACCAAAGTTCAGCTAAAATGCGGGTGAACATACTTTCTTTGATAGCAAGACCTTCAACGACATGAACTTTTTTGGCAAGCGACGAATTTGAAGTTGAATCGACACCACGCATTGAAGACATTTCACCAGCCACACTGAAAATTTCACCTTCATTGCCTTTAATGATGTCAAAATGCGAACGATTTAGTAATTCTTTTACAGCCTCTTTTCGAAGTGTAGATGCACCTGCACCAACGGGATCGTATACAACAGGACGTAAACGCATGTTGTACTCTGTGATTGCCGCGACGTACATTTCGATAGACTCAGGTACGGCCGAGCCCATGTTCACTAGCAAAGAACCGATCTCGACAGACGCCAAATCTCCAAATTCGGGAATATTTTCAGACATGACAGGGCTTGCTCCGACAGCAAGAGTAACGTTTGCAGCAAAATTTGTGGCGACACGATTAATGAGTTGGTGGACTAATGGAGTTGTTTGTTGGACTTTACCCAGTACAGTGGGCACTTCTCCGAGTACCTGCTCTGGTTTGCGGTCTTTGATTGTGCTCATCCAATAAGGAGGTTCTTTGACTATACGTAACAATTCACGAGACACAGCTTCAGGATCCTCAGCGGTGATGATCTGAGAAACGACAGCAATCCCGTCTAATGATCTACCGGGGACTGCGGACAAATTCATGACGTTTCGAGCAGTTTGTAAGTTGACAGAACCAATGGCAACGGCAGGCATATATCTATGAACTGAGGATAGGTAAGATAGAATTTTGCGAAGACCAGAGATACCGATGGGAGCGTGTTTAGGTATTTTGGTCGAAGTATCGTATACAGCGCCCACTCCAATGTAATCAACCCCATCTTCAACAGCTTTTGTGGCTTCAGAAACATATGTAACAGAAATACCGATGATTTTGTCTGGTCCGAGCAATTTGCGCGCAGTTGCAACATCTAAACAGTATCAGCTTCCCCACAGTCCTCAATTGCGTCAACAAAGCAGACATCCGACAGCAACTCACCAATATCGTCCTGTCCAATATGTACACCCTCAGCATCAATGGCTAAAGCGACATCAAGTCTGTCATTGATGAGCAAAGGGATTCCAGCCTTTTTAGTGAGCTCATGAATACGCTTTGCAATTTCGATAAAGTCCTTTGTCTCTGCGTGTTTTTCCCGCAACTGCACAAGCGTCACGCCGCCTTTGATAGCTTTCTCGACTTGTTCTTCGAGCGTTGTGCCTTCAGGAACAAGACTCGAGTCAGTCACGAGATATAACGAGTAATCGACCGCCATTGCAATTCCTCTCTCTTTACGCAGTTCTACCTACAGGAAACCACTCGACGAAGTTGCGTAAAACTGCTTCCGTTGCCTCAGCCAAAATGCTACTAACAAACGTTCGTTTCCTTCAACTGAAAAGTCGCGCTCGGACGCTTCTCTCGCGGCTCGTCTGTTTTGTCGATGATATCATCGCTGCTTACGTGGAGATTACCGGGGTTTGTACTATGTACTCGTCCGAAAATAAACTTTATCTACTCGGCTGTAGCCTCTTATCTTCCAACCGATTTAGCTGGTCATGTTGGTACAATTTGATATAACCTACTATATCGACAACGACTCTTCCTCAATTGCGCCGTAAATATCCTGAAATGCCGCGATAATCTGCAAAAGCCCCTCATTGATCGCCAACGTCGCCAAAACTATGAAAAGTCAATAACAACTATCTCGAACGTGAATAACGTATGAGACGACTTACTAAAACTGTAGAATAAAACAAAATCATCGTCGGTTCCGGCGTTTTGGCTGACGGATTTCATCCTGTACTCATTGATTTTGACAATCATTCGATCTCGCGCGTGTGCTGTGTTTGGAAGATGATCAGGGATAGGTAATCCTAATCGAATTCCTGATGCGAGTACTATTTTTCGTTAATCTTGAAACGCTAAAGGGAGATCTGAACGTACGGTAGAACAGCAAAAATATACGATTGCTCAATTCCGTTCCTATCAAATTAGTGAACGTCCTTTTTCTCAAAAGAAAGCACTTACGCTCTTCAGTAGTATATTTGATAATCTCAGACTCTCGCTCCGACGCATTCAAATCCTTTATAATCATCGCGTTGACATTATGAAACGCATCCAAAATCCCCTGCGTAGTCTTCATAATAAACTCATAATGCTTCGTAGGAAACGGTCCCTTAAGTCTAAACTCATTACTGGCCGCACTAATCAATCCCTGCATTTTCAACAATGATTTCTGTAACTTTCTCTCGTCTTGAATTGTCGTGTATGGTTTCGGTGCTTCGCCTATGTGTGTGAGACTGTTTAATGGGTCGCATTTCCAGATTAAACCCATGCGGATCCAGAGAATGCTGAGTTTTCGTTTGATGGTTTGACGCGCGCTGTTGGGCCATATATACATCGTCACGAAAATAGCGACGAGAATTCCAGAAGATACAGAAATGAGTCGATGAACTAAGAGTCAGTACTGCGTTATTTTTTCTTTTTCTCAAAAGTTGCACTTACAAGCAATCTCAGAGACAATCGGGTCAACACCGCCTTCATCCTCGTTACCATCATCAATATCATTCTGCGACATACTGTAAGAATACAGAGC
>JAJLWK010000235.1:0-20471 GCA_030570675.1 Myxozyma neglecta | reverse complement strand
GTCAGATTTATGATGTTTATCGCTATTTACCGCCTTCTACACAGGTCGTCGTTGTCTCGGCTACATTACCCTTTGACGTTTTAGAAATGACAAACAAATTCACCACAGATCCTGTCCGTATTCTTGTCAAACGTGACGAATTGACACTTGAAGGATTAAAACAATACTTCATTGCAGTCGAAAAGGAAGAATGGAAATTCGACACTCTTTGCGATCTTTACGAAACTCTCACAATCACACAAGCAGTCATCTTTTGCAACACTCGTACAAAAGTAGACTGGCTAGCGGATAAAATGCGTGAAGCTAATTTCACTGTAACTTCGATGCACGGAGATATGCCGCAAAAGGACCGAGACGCAGTTATGCAGGATTTCAGACAAGGAAATTCTAGAGTGTTGATTTCTACTGATGTCTGGGCTCGTGGAATTGATGTTCAGCAGGTTTCGTTGGTTATTAATTATGATTTGCCTCTAAATCGTGAGAATTATATTCATAGAATTGGTAGATCAGGAAGATTTGGTCGTAAGGGTGTCGCTATTAACTTTGTCACAAATGAGGATGTTACAATCTTGAGAGATATTGAACAGTATTATTCTACTCAGATTGATGAAATGCCAATGAATGTCAGTGAAATGGTCTAAGATGTTCGGCAGAAAAGTGACTAAAAAAAGAAGATTCTGCGAGAAATTTATCTTCTCGCTTCTTGTAATACTAGCGTTTATAGTGTTTGATAAAATGTACACAAGTTTGAATAGACCGCCTTAAGCAAGACTAAATTTATCCAATACAAGAAAAAAAAAGCACATTCATTAAACTAAGCCAAAAACAGACACTAAAAACAAAACAAAAGCAACGAAAAAACGCAAAGGAATGACAACGTCTTTTCACGTTTAAGTAAATCGACTAGAATATAGTAGGAAAAAAAAATTTACAAAATGAAGTTCTCTACTAAAAATGCAGATAAGCACGAAATCACAAACCGAATTTGTTTCTTTCAAACAAAAGTATCACAACAATGACAGAAATTGGAATCAATTCAAGCGATTGTGTAAAATAAAACGATTGTAAACATTGCCGCTGATCGAAGATTCAATTAGCAAATATTTGTAAAACGAATCACAAACCGAGTAAGCGAAAGTAGATGCACGTAGCGTGCAATTGCGAAAAAACAGAGCGATCAGCGTCTGATTCATATCTATAAGCATAAAGTAGATGATAAAATGATAAAGCAACACATAAAACAAAAAAACAAAAACAACAGAAAAAGAAAAAAGCATAAATCAAAAAAGTACACCTCATCACCACAACCGTACAACAATAAAACATAATAAACAACAACAAACAAAAACAAAAAAAGCACAACTTTCCCACAAAACTGTGCAAAGTCAAAAGTATTGAGCGACTACATTAAACCAGAAAAGAAACCGATAAACAGAAATGCAACTCTCTCAGCATGTTTTATAAATGAATAGGCAAACCAAAAAAACTACAAAGTTTAAAGCTTGCTGCTCTCACCGATTCTCATCCATAATCTTCAAAACACGAACAGCAAGAGCAACAATTTCACTTTCTGCTTCAGCGTCTTCCATGTCAATGACATTACCATCAGCTGGTTGTTCAGTTGAAATTTCGCGAACAGAGAGTGCTTGAACGGCAACGACAATATCAGAGTTGTTCTGAATCAATGAAATAAGTTGCTTATCACCACCTTCCATAAATTGTAATAATGTCCATGCGGCAATGTGCTCAAAGATAAGATCATTGCTTGTTAGGAAGCGCTTAAGGTATCCAGAAATACCTCCTTCAGGTGCATCCCATGACTTGACGAATGTGCTGTAATCGCCAACCTTTGACGAGAGATTTCCAATCGCTGCACCGCTGTTTCCTTGAACTTCAGGGTTGTGCGAGCTTGTAAGGGGAATAAGAACATTGATAATGCCAATAGAGAGTAGATAAGTTTTCAACTCATCGGAAAGTGCAAGAACAGCAATGCAAGCTGTCATTTCACTTTGAACGCTGCTAGGAGAAGTCAAAACAAGGCTCATGCATTTATCAACCGCGCCCGCCTCAACAATTGCTTTCTTGTTACGCTCGGAACTCGCCGCCAAATTTCGTAGAGTGGAGATGGCATGGCATTGTATCTCTTCTTCCGTTGCACTGTTGATAGCCGGAGCATTACCATCAGATGAGTCATCGCTCTTCTTCAGTAAAGACACTAGAGGTTTGAGAAAGCCAGCTTCAATTATGGGAGCCTCGTTTTCTGCGTGAATTGAGATGTTGCGGATGCAGGCAACGGATGAAAGAATAAGTTGAGGAACATTCGATTGTAAAAGTCGTAAAAGAGGCGCTAATCCTCCTGCTTGAACAATCTCTAGTTGACACTTTTCATCTGAAGCCATATTTCGCAGAGCTAAAGCTGCTTGGCATTGCACTTTGACTTTCCCGTTGTTCATAAGTTGCACCAACAAAGAAATCAATTTAGGTTCGGTTTCACTGAGAACTTTTCGGTTCGCAGCGTCGACGGCAATGTTACTGAGTGCAGTGGTGCAATAGTACTGAACGTCAGCGTCTTCGGACGACAATAACGAGACTAAGACTGGAATAGCACCCGCATTGACAAGCTCTTGTCGGTTTTCATCCGAATGTGTCATGTTTAAGAGAGCACCGGTCGCATTACGCTGAACACGCTCATCCTTTGACTTTGCAAGCTTCGTCAAAGGAACTAAGGCGCCAGATCGAGCAATCTTTACTTTATTGTCATCGTGAGTGGCAAGATTGGTGATGCATCCAACGGCATTGCACTGCACTTCGACGTTGGAGGACTGCATTTGCTTGATCAGCGGTTCGAGTCCACCCATTTCGACGATCAGGATCTTGTTTTCGTTGTTGACGGCAAGATTGCCGAGAGCAGCGCTTGCAGCTCGCTGGACTTCAAAGTCCGGGCTCTGGAGAAGAAGGAGGATGGGCGAGAGAGTCTCTTCATTGACTGCTTGGACATCTGCAGACAGAGGTTAGCCAGGCTTGAACATGAAGAACACGAGAGTGTGTTTTCAGCATACCTTTCTCGGTGATCTCCGCAAAAGCAAGAGCAGCGCTTCGCTGCAAGTCGACGTTGGACGAGTAAACTAAAGTTGTTAGAGCCCGGAGCGGACCCGAGCTGAAGAAGTCCTCTTCCCCACGCTGCGCGATGATCGTCAGCCAACCAAACTGAAATAGAACAGTTATGAATAGACGTACATTTTCAAGATATCGCAACAAAACAGAAACAGCTTCGCGCTCGCTTTCGGCAAGCAAAGGCGCGTAGAGTCGGTCCTGGGAGTTGTCTATCAAAAATTGTCAGTCAGACACCACCGACATCGACATCGACAACTGACCTCCACAGCAACTGGCGCAGCAGCAGCAGCTACTACAGCCTGCTCCCATTTCTTTATCAGGTACTCAACAATAAACAGTAATTTTATTCGAAAAATGCAGTTAGGCACAGATAACCGGGATTAGTTGATTGGCAAGGGACGTAACGATGACGCGGCCGGAGGCGCAGAGCAGAGAAGACAGGGAAACCCGCAAAAGACTACAGCAACCACCCGAATCGGCAAAATAACAACAAAACAGACAAACTGACCGAAACAGCCAAAAATTACTGCAATCAAATCAGACTGAGAACAACCCGCAAATTGCAAATTGCACAGTGAGCAGCGGCCAAAAGTGATTGACGTCGACGCGGAGCGCTTCTGCGATAACGGATCTTTGACCCCAGATAGGCAACCCCAGCCCTCTCAATAAAAAATGCTTAGTCACGGCTTACATACACTAACTCTAAAATACTGTCGAAGAACCAATTCAACAATCTTCATTAGCAATAGTTACTGTACAAAAATACATACTCGCTCCTTAAATCTACTCGAGACGCAAGGGCACCGCCCACTCGCTCGCAAACACCACTCCGTCTTTGAACTCCTCGCTCGTGCGCATTTCCGCGATAATCTTTCTGAAGCAGCGACTGGGAAGACCAATGTCGGCAACCAACACGTCCTGCTCAGTCTGTAGAACTTCGTCCATGTACTGCATGTAGTGCGGGATGCCGGTGGACGGCATTCCCAGGCAAATAAGCCATTTCGCGCGACCAATGTTGTTGACCATCACTGTGCCGCTTGACGGGTCAACACCAGCTGGCACATCAACAGCAAGAACCGGCGCTCGCTGGCTCGACGCAAACTGCGCGGCTTCGTACATCCATCCAGGTACTCCGCTTCCACCGGGACCATTGTCCTCTTTAATTCCTGTCAACGCATCAATGATCAGCTCAGGAGGAGCATCAAGCACTCGAAGTGTAGCTTGCAGAACATCCAAACGCGAAGTGGTTTTACCGCCAGCAGCCTTAAACGCCCGTAGTTGACTCTCAATGCACTCCTTAGGCGACGCCAACTCAGTCGAATCGTCTGTAAACAGCACCACAACTCTCACTCGCCTGTTTACAAGCATACGAGCACCGGCAATTGCTCTAGCTCCGGTCTCGTGATTTCCTGCGAGTACAACAACTACCGGTAAAGCATTCAACTGAATACGGCGTCGCTCGAACCGTTTCTTGCCGCCCAAAATATTAACTGCAAGCTTTGCAACAGCTGCTCCAGCATTCTCAGTCAATTGAATCGGACTGACAGAGTATAAGCTCGTAGTTGCTTGCTCAACTGCCAGAATCTGCTCAATTGTAAATGTCGGACACGCAAAAGGCATGCGCTCACCAGTATCGTACACTAGTCGACGCGGTTCGGAAAGATACTGCCGAGTTGGTGGTGTACCAATCCGGCTACCACTTCTCGAGAGAGCACGAGCTTGAGAAATTCTGCGCTGTTGACGTATTTCCTTGTCAATCTCACTCGCCTCATCTACCATTTGCGAGACAGACTGAGTCTCAGTCTCATCCTCTGAATCGGAAAGACCTTGCCAGTCATTTGTGTTTGATCCAAGAACGTTCTCTGTCGGGAGAAAGTCTGTTTTAGGTGGCTTTTTGAGAAGCTCGCGAATCCGTTCTTGCTGAAGATGATGAGCAGAAATCATATTCTTGCCATCTTTTCTGTTAAACGAAACTAATCGTTGAGTCGGATCAGTAGTGTCCGCCAATCTAATCTCATCAAACACAGTCTTTTTGTTAAATTTATCCAAATTCCCTTGAAAATCAAATTCAGTGTCTTTAAAATCAGCCGTGTCTTCAGATGCCCAGCTGTCTTCTTGGTATCCGCCGTTATACCGACGGCCATTCTTCCCACGACCTTTGCCAACAAATGGCTGAGGAACATGCGTCGCTGACGGTTCCCGTCTGTGAACGTCATTAAACACTTTTTTATTCTTTTTCAGATTCTTGGGAGGTCGAGGTGATCCTCCGTATACTTGTACAATGGTATCAGAGGGATCAGATAGCGGATCTTCGTCATTATCCTCCAATTCGTCTTCGCTAGAGCTGTCGTCTTCTACCTGAACAGTACGCGCAGACGACGGTTCTTTGATAATTGTAGCAGGCGGTACAGCGTACGATGGAGCAGAATACCCCGAAGCAGGACCACTGGATGCCATGATTGCCGGATCATGGAACTGCGTTGGAGTAGATACAGCTAATGACGGCGTCTGCGTAGCAGGTGCACGCTCTTTCTTCAAACTCCGTTGAGCAGTCACATCTGGCTGCGGTGCGATGATCTGCAAATCTGCGATTTTACTTCCGTCGATAACTCGCGATGGAACATGAGATCCGGTAGATGTATCAAAGACTATGAATATTCGTCAATCTCTCAATTCACAGCCACATTCTGAGCATGATAAACCAACCATTAATCAGTCGTAATTTCGTCCCGTTGATTTCAGAAACTACTCCAGTAAAAGTCGTTCCGTTCTGAAGCTGAACGCTTACTTTGAGGCCAATGTATTCTTCGGCCATTGTCAATGTCTAGATCAGTATGAACTGTTTACAGATATCAGACTAAAACAAAGCCAACTTGAACAAACAAGACAAATCACACTCAATCAATCAAACAAATATAGCAAAAACAGCACAACGTTCACTAAATCTATATAAATATTCCGTATATAAACAATCAATAGAACCTCCGTTATAATACCCCTCGTCCACAGTAAAGCTATGTACTGCGAACACTTTAATCCCGGGTCTCGTGTCACTGCCCAACGCGGCGGGCCACGTCCATCTCGATATTGCCAGTTCCTCCGATAAGCAAGCAAACCCCCGCGATTTCCCCCCTCTCCACTTTCGCAGCAATGAACGTGGTTGAATGGGTTTTTGGCAAGCGGATGACGCCGCAAGAGCGTTTGCGGAAGGTAGGTTTTCCCTGCTTTATGAGTCGGATGGGTGTCGTGGTCGTATCTGTCACTGTACGATTAAGAGATGTGCGCAGAGTAGATAACTGACATTTATGTGTTTTATTTGAATAGCATCAACGTGCTTTGGAGAAGGCTCAGCGGGAGTTGGACCGAGAGCGTCAGAAACTCGAACAGCAGGAGAAGAAATTGATTGCTGATATCAAAAAGTCCGCAAAGGCGAACCAGATGGGCGCTTGTAAGATCCAGGCAAAGGACCTTGTTCGGACAAGAAAGTGCGTTTTTTTCTTCTTCAATTGCATCTAAATTGATGATAGTCGTGAGATCGCATGTGCTAATGAATTGTAGGTATATACAGAAATTCTATCAGATGCGGACGCAATTACAGGCAGTGGCGTTGCGGATCCAGGTATTTACCATTGCGCTTCTCAATTGGATCTTTATTAACCCATAACAGACTGTTCGCAGTAATGAGCAAATGATGCAGAGCATGAAGGGAGCAACAAGAGTACGTTACTCCAAGAACCGAAAGTAGTTTATGAGATAATTAACGCCTTCAATTTAGCTTTTGGGATCAATGAACCGAAGTATGAATCTCCCTCAATTGCAGAAGATCGCAATGGAGTTTGAAAAGGAGAACGATATCATGGACCAGCGACAAGAAATGATGGATGATGCTATTGACGATGCTATGGATGACGAAGAGGGTTTGTGGTCCTTTGATCTCATGTAATTAATAAGTACTAACTGGATTTTATAGAAGAAAGTGAGGAGGTTGTTAACCAAGTACTTGATGAAATTGGAATCGATCTTTCACAAGCAGTAAGTAAACTTCTGAACATATAATGAAAACATCACTAATAAAACATCACAGCTGGGAGAAACACCAAATGGTCTCGGTGTAAAACGAGGCGAATCAGAACTCGAGTCATTGAAAATGACATGATCGAATTATATATAAATTTCACTGCAGATAGGCACTTTAGGAAAATAGTGGGTTAGTACGTGTTTATAGTTTGTCATTATACGGCAATATATTAGTTAGGTATAATGTTTGATGGTGTGTTTTTGTACTATTAGTTGTTGTTTAGGAGTTAATAGTAAACTTATTCGGTATTAATCAGTACTGACTGTATCAAGTGCTTTTCATGAAAGTACATCCATCGAAAGTAGTTATCTGGTCACATGATCATATTTTTATTTGTTTCCGTTTTGCTGTTTTGGTAGCTTGTCACCAGCCACAGCAAGCCA
The DNA here is from genome assembly GCA_030570675.1 of Myxozyma neglecta. NCBI lineage: Eukaryota > Fungi > Ascomycota > Lipomycetes > Lipomycetales > Lipomycetaceae > Myxozyma > Myxozyma neglecta. The sequence continues at coordinate 12,896 of JAJLWK010000235.1, read as the reverse complement.
CTGTATCTAGTCTAAAAATAATTGCTTCAACTGCAGCAACGTTTTGCATTTAAAATTGTAAATGCAACAAATTGTCTGCACAAGCCCCTGGTCGTAACGTTTTCTAACACCGCGTTTCCCCCAATTGTTTACAACACCTCCCCGCAACACCATTACCAACACCTTCAAACAAGAATGGGATTTGGTAATTTAGACATTATTTGTAACAGGGTTCCTGTTCCCGTTTGCTCGCTCGTCGGTCCATTTACCGCGACAGAGAATCTCGAGATCACACCGGCTGGTGTCCAGGCTCATTGCTACGCGCGTAATATCTATGTCGGCAACACGATTATTTTCCAGACTGGAAATGCGTTTATATCACTTGGTGCTTTGATTATGATTACTATTATGGTTTTTAATGTGAAAGCAAAGTATACTGCTGTTGGTAGGTTCCTGATCTGGGGTTGTAAATGAGTCTTATGCGTGGTGCTAACACAATAATAATCCAGGCCGTAAGGAAATGCTACAGTTTTTATACTCATACGGACTTCTTACGATTTTTTCATTACTTGTTGATTGTGGTGTTGTACCGCCCGGATCAAAAGCATACCCGTACTTTGTTGCTGTGCAATCTGGCTTAGTCTCTGGTACATGTTGGTGTCTAATGCTGAACGGCTTTGTCGGCTTCCAACTATATGAAGACGGTACTTCTCTTTCGATTTGGACGCTTCGTATAACAACTGTAGCATCTTTTGCACTTACTTTTGTCATTGCTCTATTCACTTTCAAAAGCTGGGGTGCCCTCTCGCCAACAAAAACTACCGCTCTTTTCGTCTTGCTTTACATTGTCAATCTGATATGTATCGTCATTTACGGCATTTCTCAAGTTATTTTAGTTCTTTTCACATTACAAGACCTTTGGCCTCTTGGAGATATTGCTCTCGGAACATTCTTCTTCGTCAGCGGTCAGATTTTATTGAACGTTTTTTCCTCAACACTTTGCGATCGCATGAAACACTACGCTGATGGTCTCATTTTTGCTACGTTTTGCAATATCCTCGCTGTCATGATGATATATAAATACTGGGACTCTATTACTCGCGAAGATCTTGAGTTTAGCGTGGGCGCTAATGTCGTCGTTCCTGTACAACAAGCTGTACCATGGGATGGAAAGGAATACTACGATGAAGATGGAAGTCATATCTATGGAAATGAAGGATCTGAGTATACTGGATCTTTTTACGCTTTGAGACATCAGAATAATAGTGTAAATCACTTGTGAGATAGATTTAGAATGAGGCGTGGGAGTGATATATGATGAAAGAGAATAGATGATATTTGGAGTTTCCTTTTTATTTTTGTGCTTTTGGTATTTGTTTCTGTGGGGTTTGCTATCGTATCTGTGTATTTAAATTTGTTTTTCCGGTCACTTTCTTGTCACATTGCTTCTGTATGTACTTTTCTTTTTTATTCTTTTCTTTTCCTTTGTTTTCTTTTTTTTTTTTTTTTGGCTTGGGCTGTTGATTTTGTGTTAAAAAGCTAATGGTGCATTTTGATATTTGTATGTTTCTCTAACTTTGTTGGTTTTTGTAGAGCCAGTCAATGGCTTATTACATGCAGTGTTAACGTTAATAACGTGATGTTTGTATTTAATACTTTTAATAAAGAAAACTAAATATAGCTTTTTACGGTTCAATAGTCTAGAATGATTGATTGATGTATTTTTGAATTCAAATTAACACAATTGAACGTGAACGTAGTAATAAACAAATCACAAAAAGAGTCAAGAGAAAGTATTACGGTAGAAGAAAATGAATGTTGATAAATAGTATACACATGCAGTAACAATTTCATGAGTAGATATAGACACAAGAAATGACATCAGTTATGCTTTATGTCATACAATACAAAAAGTCGGAACGTCACAAGACAGTTGCTCAAACCAAAAGAGAAATCATAGCCAAAAATGGAATAAAAAAAACAGAAACAGAAAGACCATAATAAAACCAAAAGAAAACAGTAACAAGAAAAACGGTGTAGATTAACACCTCTAACCATTGCCATATATCATCATCACGTACATGCATAAAATATCATAGCCAAACCAAGAAAAGTATAAAGAAAAACGTTATAAACCAAATCCACATGTATAAAAAAAGTAACATAGTTCATATAAAAAGTAAGCATTAAACAACTTTAATCAAAAGTTTTAATCGAAATTATAAGAATTTCAAGTATAAGCAGTAGTTTATACTACATTTGGTGTTCCGGCAGGAGCTCTTCGTAAATATCCCTGAGCTTGATCGGTCCACCATTGATCAAGTAAATCGTCTAGTTTTTTACTCGCGTCGTCTAATTCATGCATCGCAATGCGGTAATTAGGAAGTACAGATTTGTGGATAAACCGTCTCGTAGGAATGTAGTGCGGGGGCGGCATTTCTTTTGAGGAATTTTGAGTGTGTTGGCTGGCTGAATGGTCATGCGAGGCTGAGGAGTCCTGCTGAGATGAGATAGTTGGTGGAGCAAATCCTAGTCCAATAACAGCAGATGATGAAGGCATCTTATCAAGTATCTGCTCATCATCTTTGCTTGCTTCGCTTGTGTTTGGTGTAAGAGTGCTTTCGTCCTTTTCCTTAGTGGGCGAGGCAGTCACCGATGGGGTAAGCATACCAGTAGCAGAATAAAACGTATCATCTTGAGTAGTCGACGACGCCTCAGTCACATCACTAGAGTTCTTCCTCAACGAAGGCTTTGCATAGTAATCGTCGTTTTCTTCATCATCATCGATTTCTTCCTCTTCCTCTTCGACATGTCTAGGTTCTGAGTGCATCTTTCCAAGAGTGGACAAGCTAGTCGACTTTCGCAGCGTTAAATCTCCATCCTCTTCGTCTTGAGCACTCACAGCATTGCTGGGTGTCATGTAGCTTCCCGAACTTGACGGTGCCACAGAATCACGATCATCATTCTCATAGCCTGCAAACGGTTGCATGATCGTTGTAGAAGCATCGCTGTACACACTACCAAATGTAGATATTCTACCTCGTTGTGACATGAACATTGATTCAAAAGGTGAGGCAGTTACGGCGGACATGGCGCCTCTGTCGTGTCCTTCGCTTTGAGATTGTTGCATAGCATATGAGGAAGTGATTAGTCGTAAGCTAAGAGATTTTGTTGACTTTTCGGTGTCGTCAATAGTATCCTGTACAGGTGCTTTAGCTTCTGCAACAGGCGCTTTTGAATCAACAGATACATCAGGAGAATCAGAAATTGGTGCGGCTACGCTTGTTTGCGGGTATTCCTCCGCATCCTTCATAACTATATCTGTAATGACTGGACGTTCAGACACCTTCACCGTACTATCTGACCCTGCAGAATGAGCCATGATTAAATCATCCGTAGAATGCTTCGCAACCGTTGGTTCATCCGCCTTGACGTTGATTACCGGATTTGAAGATTTGCGTTTGAAAAAGTTGCTAAATTTCTGTGAAGCTGAAGAGGCTGAATCAGTAGTACTTTCAGTGCTGAGCGTACTATTGTTGCTTCCCACGCGGTTTCTCAGTGTTAGTTTCTCAAGCGATGACTTGGTCTTTAATAATGAGTTTGGATCTTTCCGTCGTAGTTTGCCGTGATTGAACTTTCGAGAAAATGCAGAGCCAGTCGGAGTAACGTTTGCATTTGCAGCATTTGCTTGTTCTTGTATGAGAGCAAAGTATTCGGAAGAGGAAAACCCTCCAGACTGAAGAGCGGGGGATGTTTGCGCGAGAACGGGTGATGCAGGTGATGCGGCGACTGAAGAGTCTTGGTCATTGGTGGGTGTGCGTTCGACGTACTCAGGTGGGTCGCCGCTGTATGGCCGTGCACTTTCCTCTGACTGTCGAACTGTGTCGGAGATATCTAGAGAAGGTGAGACCTGTCTCACTGACTGATTCTCAATAGTCTGAGCAGTAACAGTTGTGTGTGATTTTTCTGTTTGTTCGGAATTTGAAACAGGTACGACTGTATCTGTAGAGTCGACCATGGTGGTGTCGTTCGCTTCCAGAGCTGCTGGGTCTGCATTTGGCGCGGTCCGTTGGATGTCGATGGACTCGCGCAAAGTCACGTCTTCTTCGGCCGTTGCGTCGCTGTCGTCGGTCGTTGGCTCGACGGGTGTGAACTCGACAGCCCCCTCGTCTTCCTGATCTTGTTCAGATTCGTGTTGGCTGGCGAGCTCATTGTCAGATTCAGCAGCTTCGCCTTTCGCAGCCAGCTCATTCTTGGCGTCCTCTTCGTCGTCCTCATCGCCGTAAGCCCCAGCCTCGTCATCCGAGCTGGTGTCTTCCTCGTCGCCCATCTCGCCGTCGTCGGAGTAGTAGATGTAGTATCCCTCGGGCGGGTCGTAGAACGTCGGGTCGGTGAAACTGACGGACTTTGGCGGAGCGGTCTCGGCGGGCGCGGGATCGATCTGGCGCCGCGAGCGGAGGCGTTTCAGGGGGTTGCGCGACGTCGGCTTTTCAGAGAAGAGTTTCGGCGCAACAACGGCATCCTCGATCGCGACAGTCTAACACGTTAGCCATACCTGAACCCGAACATCCAACATCCAACATACCTCGGTGTTGCGGTGCTTGTTGAGTCGCGCAAGACGCTCGTCCGGGGTCTCGATGTTCTCCGCGGGGATGTAGCCCATGGACGCGTCCTTGACCATGCGGACGAGCCACCAGTAGTGGTTCGAGTCGTCGAGCAGGATCATCGCGTCGCCCTTGATCGCGTCCGCGTGGCCCTTTTGGGTCGCGCGGAACGTGTGCAGCGCGTAGACGAGGTCGTAGTTGATGTCATCTGCTTCAGGTTAGCACGCGGAGCCACGGTCGCACAAGACGCGCAACGCACTTTCGTCGGCAATCGACGGACTCGACGAGAGCTCGTACAAGTCCTCGCCCGTTTCCTGGTCGGATGATGACTCATCGTCGTTGTTCTCGTTGTCGCTGTCACCGGTGTGTTTGTTTCGGGCGGCTGCGTCCCGCGACAGAGCCTCATCCATTTCCTCCGACGAAGACGACGACGGCGACGACGTGCGATAGACACGCGCTGCAGCCTCCTCCTCCACACCCATCTCAATATCCGCGGACGAATCCGCCATGCTCGACAAAGAAGCAGATGCCGGAGCAGGCGATGCAATCGGCGATGCAGCAGAGGAGGACTCTTCGTGGTCGTCTTCGTCTTCGTCGTAGCGCACCGGGGCTGCGGGTTCGGCTGCGCACGCAGAGTCCTTGTCCGCGCGAATCAGCCCTTGCAGCGACGAAGCGGACCCTAGACAGAAAATAAACAGTCAGATCACGTATATTCTACCAGAAACACACTGTATAGTGCCAAATCACTGAATAGGAGAAAAAACAGTCAAAGGGGTAAAAAGGGAACGCGTACCAGCGTAAAGCGTGACAGCGTACGGCGCCATTGCTGCTTCTGTTCAGCCAACCGTAATAAACTATCAATTAAAAGCGGTTAAAACCAAACACAAACACAACAATTAGTCCAAATAGCTTTTATCGCTTTAAGCAAATCAACTCCGCCGCTGTTTGCGTTTGCTGCTCAAAACAGGAGCTGGAATGCGACGCGTCAAACAAGATTTCGTGCCTGAGCCTCGCGAAACCTTATTTTATCATATTATGTCATTGCTTATTTTATGAACCTTAATCTATGCTCGTTCCAGATTTGCTCCATGTGAATATTTAAGATCTTACTTTCTCTTCTTTCAATTAGCTCTGCCTTTCTCCCTTTTTGGCCATGTGAATGAAATGACTGGAAAATACGTGCTTCCGGCATCGCCGTCTCGCACAAAATTACGAATAAGCACTCAAAATGGTGATCAACGCAGCGACGAGAACTCTACCGCAGACGTATCCGATTTCGGCCCGCTTCTTTGCTCTCTGAACTTTTCTCCGCGCAGAATTCTTTCGGACTCGGCTGCGGGTCAACCTCCAGGTGAATACTCTCCGAGCGGCAGAAGAGGTGTGGATTTGGAGAGTAGTGAGAGTACCAGTTTCGATTACGATCAAAGAAAGCCAACAAGGCAATTTTCCTGGAGAAATCCTCGGCCGCGAAGTGGCGCTTCTCGCCGGTCGCTTCCTGGTCGCGAGACCTCTGATCCAGTCTCGCCTGCAACCCGGTTTCTTGCATTGTTCAACTCAGCACCAGGTACACAAGATCCAGATGATGAAGGTCAAGAAGTCGGTAACTACGTCATTGGACGAACATTAGGCTACGGTGGCTCAAGTACTGTGAAAGAGGCTCACACTCTCGAGAACGGAAAAGAGATTACTCGAGCCGTCAAAATTGTGCGAAAAGTCAATAATGAAAAAGCTTTAACTGATCTTGATCGCGAACTATCAGTGTGGAAATGTATACCCCCGCACCCTCATATTCTCGGGCTCATAACCGTACAAGAGACCTCTTTTGCTACATTCTGTTTTATGGAGTATGCCAATTTGGGCTCCGTTTTTGACGCCGCTATTCGTCGACGAAAACATCGTCCGTCTTTAGTTGGCGGCGAACCAGTTTCTGCGTCTTCATCGTTTTTGTCAGATCCTGGATTGCCACCGCATGTTCCGAATTCTGTAAAGCGCAAATGGACATGGCAACTGTGTAATGCCATACGATATCTTCATCAAGATTTACGAATCGTTCACGGAGACATAAAACCTGAGAATTGTTTACTTCATATTGATGGGCAATCTTCTCCACCAGTTACATCTGCGAATCTTTCAGAAGCAAATCTTCGACTTGGCGATTTTGGCATGGCGCACTTCATTCCTGATATCGAAGAAAGCAAATTCAAAGACACACTTTCCGAATCTCCAGTTATCGTACCGACTTTTGAAAACGATTCTGATGAGATTGATCCGTTATCGTCTTCAACAACTCTTTCTCTATCTCCTTCATCTACAACTTTAACTCAATCTATAACCGAACTCGACATCTCTGGTTCCGTTCCGTACCTCCCACCTGAAATGCTCTGTCGTCGACCTTCAGTAGCTCTCGATGCTTCGATTTCCAGTCTTTCACAATCAGATTCCGAGCCCACATCATCTCCAAAACAAGATATCTGGGCCTTAGGCATCTTCGCTCACGTCCTCTTCACGCGCCACCTTCCATTTTCCCACTCCTTCCTTCCCAAACTGCAACAATTAATCGTGGCCGGCGATTGGAACCGTGACGTCCTTCGGAATGCGTACCGAGAAAATGGAGGTGAGGAAATCGAAGCAGAGTTGATTGTGGATTTTGTAGAGAAATGTTTGGAGATGAATGCTGCTGATAGATGGGATATTTCCGCGGTGATGCAACATGTTTTGTTTGATGAGTTTAGAAATGATTAATGATTCGAGTGTGTGGTTAATTATTGTCTTTTGAGTCAATCGGTTTTTTTGTTTTGCACTATTATATGTTGGTTGAGTTGGTTATTCATTTTTTTGGGTTCACAGAGGAATACGGTTTTTTGGGATACCTTTTGAAAAGAATTTGGGCGTTCGCGTTATAGTGTTTGCGGTTTGCAGTTTGTGTCTTTTCGATAGTTTTAAATTGGAGAATCTGTATTTGCTACTTTTGGCGTTTTATCAGAAACTATGGTCTCTCAATAAACTCGTGACATAACAATAATACTATTTGCCGTAATAAACATTAAAAGAACACCCCAACCGTGACATACCCTCATGACATTCACCCATGACATGTATCTTTTGCCAAAAAAAAAAGAACTATAAACGAACAATAACAGTAATAGTAACGATACTTATTACAAATGCTTAAACAGGATTACTAGCATTAACTCGTCGCCTTGAGCGTATGCCTGGAATATTCTCCGTTGAACTACCTTCACTATTTGAAGGAGTTCTCATACGCCCTACTATATCAGATAAATGAAGTTCAGTTACAATAACGTCTCCAGTAAATCCGTCCTGTTCATTCGGTTCTTGTAATAAACTAATTTCATCAACACTGTTCGTTTGAGTTTCACCAGGCAGTTGCCCTCGTTCTTCATTATCAATTGTCTGCCTTGTATTATGTTGCGGGGATGAATTGGTTGTACTGGGTGATTGCGGTGGTGGTGGTGGTGATGGTGATAATGCTGGACCAACTGTGTCAACTTGTGCTCGATTTTGTTGTTGTGCAAGGGAAGCTCTTGCGGCAGTTCTTGCAGCCATAGCTGCTGCTGCTGAAAACGTTGTAGGAATAGGTACAGATGCTGCATTTGACCCATTTGATGTCAACATTTCTTCTTTTCGAGCAATTACCAACATAGAAAGCTGTAAAATCACAATGATAAAATCACAGGCTATTAAACGAAATCGACCAGAAGGAGCCTTTTGCCCGACAAATTGAATCGTTAAGCCGCCGTGTAGATACCCGCCATTAGCTTCTCGACTTACTGGTAAATTTGCAAAAAGATGGACTAAAAAGCAGTATGCATTTGCGGCTATAATGATAATTTGGACAATTCGTGTTTTGGAAGGGCGTGGGACTGGATATGGTTTTGGTGTTAAATAGTTCTGGTTTGTTAGTAATCCTTGACTTTCATTGCAGGTTTGTGACGTACAAGTTGAATGACACTCCGTAATAACAACCGTAGTAAAGAAATGCTATATCTGTCAGATGATTCTCAATTGAGCATAGATTGTATAGGAACTTACTCCATGAAATAAATATACAGTAAATGACAGTAACTCAACACATCAAGTGACCGAATAAGATGATTTCCAAACTCCTGTCTCCGCTTTTCAAGTAACTTTACTCTTGGTGCCATTTTCCACCTGATATGATTCAAACTAGCCGCTCTTTTCTTTTTCTTTTCTTTCTTAAATGACAAAAAGGTAAGGATAGAGATCTAATTATGTAATTACTCCATTAGAAGTATCAATACTGGTATGTTTTCGCAATTGTTGCACTTTTGAATCTGATTGGTTCCTTTTCTTCTCTTGTCCTCTTTGACAAAATCCTTGAGACTGAGCGATTCGTTGCACTTTACTGTCAGCGTGAAGTTATGTCGTTAAACAAGACTAGGTCGTCTGACAACTAACTGCACCTTATCCAACCAATTCGTTTCCCACCTTCGTTTCACCTGACTACAATCGCAAATAAAAATTTAGAGTGATCAGATAGTATAGTAATCGCAAAATAAGTTGAATTCAGAAACTGTGAGTTGAAAGTAAAGGCAATTTGGTGTACAAGTTATCTATCTGATCCACTATGCTCCCAAATACTCGATATTCTAAGCGCTCTCGGACTGGATTAGAGGGTTAGGCTTAATCCAAGTAAAGGACTTTGAAAGCGAAGTTGAATATCATATTAATTAACTATTTTAAGGCGCAGATTAAATTGAAACGCAATTGAAACTTATTTACTTGTCACGATATAATTTGCTGTGCTCATTTTAGCAAGTACGAGTTAGAAGGACCTTGAATCACAAAAATACACGTTAATTGAATAAATCGACATTTCAAACGCGTCGCGTCAAGACGCGTCTTTCATTACCTTCCTTTACACTATCTTCTCAGAATACAGACGAAACTATACAGAAATGAGCAGCTTTTTTACAAGATCAGGCTCTTCGAGTAAATCCAATACTCAAACAGCGCCTCGACAAGTTCCTTGGGTAGAGAAATAGTAAGTTTATACTGTTCCCTGCGGTTTCCTTTTACTAACCTTTGTAATAGTCGACCACAATCGCTTGATGACGTCTCATCACAAGATCATGCTGTCCAAGTACTTAAACGTACACTAATGTCAAGTAATTTACCACACATGCTTTTCTACGGTCCACCAGGCACAGGAAAAACGTCAACAATTTTAGCACTTTGCAATCAATTATACGGACCTGATTTAGCGAAATCTCGAGTTTTGGAACTCAACGCATCAGATGAGCGAGGAATTTCCATTGTCAGGGAGAAGATTAAAACATTTGCGAGAGCTACTGTTTCAAATCCTACTACGTCGCAACGCGAGAAATACCCTTGTCCGCCCTATAAATTGATTATTCTGGATGAAGCGGACAGTATGACGCAAGATGCACAATCTGCTCTTCGTCGTACTATGGAGACGTATTCTAGAATCACGCGGTTCTGTTTGATTTGTAATTATGTTACAAGAATTATTGATCCACTCGCAAGTCGTTGTTCAAAGTTTAGATTCAAACCTCTTGATACGGGAGATGCACTCGTTCGTCTTGAAGATATTTGTAAACTGGAGGGCGTGAGATGCGAACAGGGCGTGCTTGAAAGTGTTTTACGTGCAGCTGAGGGTGACTTGCGAAAAGCAATCACTTTGTTACAATCAGCTGCTAAATTACACGGATCGGTTCCTCAGTCTGACGATGCAATGGATGTTGATCAAGAAACTTCTCAAGTTACAATCAGCAGTATCGAGGAAATCTCAGGTCGTGTTCCTGATTCAGTCATTAATTCCTTATTGTCCGTCACTACCGGACCTTTCAATAACTTGCAAGCAGCGGTTGAAAACGTGATTTTAGACGGATGGTCTGCTGCTCAACTCGTTTTACAGTTACATGATGCATTGGTGTTTTCGGAGGATTACGATGGAAAGGCGAAAAACTCAATGGTCGCTGCTATCTCGGAGACTGATAAAAGACTATTAGATGGCGCCAGCGAACACTTGACCATTTTAGATTTACTGGTAAAGGTGTCTGGAATTCTTAAACAATCGTAAGATTAGATGTGACAAATAAACTAATAAATAAACATGATCCGGTTTGCAGGGATTCTCAGTAGTTTGCAAATGCTTTCTGTTTATGTTGACTGAACTTGCAAACTGTAGTATTTTCCATTTCAATCTGGTCAGTTGTCGCATTTGATTACAGTAGGGAAGTTTGAATTAATATTTGTGGAAACGTCCATGGTTAAAGTATCATCGATCTCGATACGCATCTCTTAAACAACTGTCTGAACTTGACTGTAGTAGAGCCTCTTACTTCAATTACTTTATTATAGTGACAAAAATGCTTAATTTATGATTAAACTAAAGGGTCAATCCCCTATCCAGTAACTCGTAACTGTCATCCTACATTCATTCCGTAACACAATAAACCAAAAGCTGTACCAAATACACATCCAAGTCTTACTATCCTCTGACTCCTTTCTGCAAAGTGATTTTACCCGTCTTAATATTCTTTTTCTTGTCTTTTATATCTTGTCCATTAAATAGTTTAGAACAGGTAGAAGTAACCAGCGACAAACGTGATCATAGACAGAGCAAATGACTCAGAAATACCATTCGCAACAGCGGCAGCTACGCTCTGGGTAGACGCGGCACTCGTAGTACCTTGAACGAAGCCAGCGAAAGTCGAGGAAGCAGAGTCGTCTGAGGACGAAGTAGGGCTAGTTCCGGCATCCTCGCTGCTGGAAGATGATGAAGTCTCAGATGAAGAGTGGGACGATGAATGAGTTGAAGAGCTTGAGGAGCTCGAGACGGTAGAAGATGATGAAGAGCGAGACGAAGAGATGCTTGAAGATGATGCCGATGAAGATGGTCTAGAAGACGAGCTCAAAGCAGAAGATGAACGCGAGGATGATGATTCAGCCGAAGAAGTCATAGAAGAGGATGATTCAGCCGAAGAAGTCATAGAAGAGGATGATTCAGCCGAAGAAGAGATTGCAGAAGACGAGGCCTCGGTAGAAGACATCGATGAAGAAGACTGAGTTGACGAAGCAACAGACGATGAAGAAGAAGCAGAAGACGAAGACGAAGCTCCGGCAGACATGTTATCTCCACTTGCCTCTTGAGAAGAAAGAATAGTGTCCTCATCTGAAATGACAATAGATTCAGCAGTTCCATTGAGGTTGGTGTATTTGTAAGACTTGCTGCTAGAAGATTTTGAAACAGATGAAGGAGGGTCATAGCATGTGACCTCAATGGACTTAACGATCGCAAAGTCATATCCATACTTCTGGATATCCTCGCTGTTCCAGTCAATCTCTCCACCAGCCCAGGCAATAGTACCGGGAGCGTTTGATGGAAGTCCACCAGGCCACAAAGAAATCTGAACACGAGAAGGAGTCTGGGGGAACTCGTAAACACCAGAGGTTGCATTCAAAGTGTCAGCTTTGTTAAGAACGCGGCCCTCCTGTCCATCTACCAACCAAGTGATGGTGTCTTCCTTCCAATCAATCTCGTAAGTGTGGTAGTTATCGTAGGTGTTGTCAAGAGAGATATTGACTGAGTGAGTCCAGTCAAGAATAGCCTGGTAGTAGTAGTTGGTCTGAACAGTTTCAAGATCAGCACCAATAAACTCGTAATCGATTTCGTCCTGAACATCAGAGAACAAGCTATTAGTTGTCGTTAGCTTTAGCTATTTGTGAACATCATAATTGTAACTTACATGAAAGCACTGACAACACCGCGGCCGCGCGAACTCTTCATGGTGACCTTGACATTACCGTACCAAACATACTTGGTAGAAGCGAGTACGGTACCAGTGGACTGATTTGGCATAGTAATGAAGAGCATGTCATTTTGGATGGCCGGGTATCCGGTGTACGTGAAAGCGTATTTGTCAGAGTCACCGAGGTACTCGTTGTAAACAGTGATATCGTCCATGCTGCTGAAAGTCCATGAGTTACTCTCGCAAATCGGGTTAGGCGCGCAGGAATCAAGATCAAAGGAAGATTGCGGATTGCAGCCGCCAACGCAGGTTGAGCCAATACCGCACTCTCCAAACTCTATAAAATTTGTAAGCAAATTTGAATAAAACTTGAACAGCATTAGACAGTAACACATACGGCTACAGCACGGAAGATCTTCCGGGCATTTGTTGTTAATATCGCACTTTACGATAGCGGCGGAAACCAAAGTCGAGGAAGCCACCAAACCGGTCACCACAAATGCCAATCGTTTAAACAGCATTCTCAACACTAAACAAAAAAATACGGAAAAAATAT
>JAJLWK010000234.1:0-20539 GCA_030570675.1 Myxozyma neglecta | reverse complement strand
GACGAAGTTGACTGGGATGGTCCAGATGACCCTTTAAATCCCCTTAACTTCTCCACTGCTCGAAAATGGCTTATTACAATCATTTGCAGTATGGGTGCACTTGCTGTTGCGTGCGGAAGTTCAATATATACCGCCACTTATTCGCATTTGGAAAGCGAGTTTGGCGCATCGCAGATTGAAGCAATTACGGGTCTGACATTGTTTGTCTTTGGAATGGGTGCTGGTCCTATGGTGAGTCAGATTGAGGTGATAATCGAGATATTTTCGTGAATGTGGTCTGACTAGCATAGTTCTACGCTCCATTATCTGAATTTTACGGTCGCAGAGTTATATATATTTGCTCTTTCTTTTTCTATCTTGCATTTCAATTTCCTATTGCATTTTCACACAATATTACTGCTGTATTAGTCAACCGGCTACTAGCTGGTCTTTCAGGCTCTGCATTCATGTCCGTCGCTGGTGGCACTGTTAGCGACTTATTCCACAAGAAAGACCTCGGTAAACCTATGATGGTCTTCACTGCCTCTCCTTTCACTGGTCCCTGTTTGGGTCCATTATTTGGCGATTTTATTGTTCACGGTGCTGGATGGAGATGGGTATTTTACCTCATGATCATTTGGACCTTTGCTATGCTGTGTTTAATTGTGTTCTGCGTCCCAGAGACTTATGCACCTGTCATTCTACGATGGAAAGCGCAACGCCTAAGAAAAGATACCGGAAACGAAGCTTTATATGCTCCAATTGAAGTTATAGAGCGTTCTGTTTTGGGCACTGTCTTATTTAGTATTCGAAGACCTTTCGAGCTTCTTTTTATGGAACCCATGGTATTCTGTCTTTGTCTTTTTACATCCATCATTCTAGGCGTCGTTTACCTCTTCTTTCAAGCCTACAACCTTGTATTTGAGAACAATCATCATTTCCGACCACAACACGTCGGTCTTACTTTCATGGGCCAACTGACTGGTATGATTCTCGGCGTTTTAACCGAACCCTTTTGGCGCGGTGTATATGATAAACTTTCTACAACTAAAGGTGGTTCACGTCCGGAGTTTCGGTTACCGCAAGCTATGGCTGGTGGAATTTTCACGCCGATTGGCATGTTTTGGTTTGCATTCACAAATTATGCTAGTATTCCGTATATCGTGCCAATTTTGTCGGGCATTCCATTTGGATTTGGTATTATTCTGGTATTTTCGGGCGTTTTTACATATCTTGTAGAGTATGTGTCAACCTATATAGAAAAAAAGGAGGAAGACTGACTAGAACATTTAGAGCTTACCGACCGTTCTCAGCCTCTGCACTTGCTGCAAATGGATTCATGCGAAGTTCTTTTGCTGCCGCCTTCCCACTGTTTTCCGTACAAAGTGAGCTCACCACATTTTTCTCTTGATTTCCACCGTATCTAACGCGACTATCAAAATAGTGTACGAAAACATGGGATACACCTGGGCTTCAGGATTACTTGCATTTTTAATTCTTGCTTGTGCTCCATTTCCATTTGTTTTCTATTTTTACGGCGAGCGGCTACGGATGCGAAGTAAATTCGCTTGGACAAATAAAGATGATAAATCTACTTCCGATATTTCACAGCAAAATAATCTAGAATCTAGTGATCCTCAGAGCTCTCAACAGTCACCGAATCAAAGCTCAGCAGCAAATGCTGAGAAACCATCATCTAATGCTTAAAACTTGATGCAGTGAAGAGTTTCCTATTTTCTTTTTTTTGCGGAGAAAACACCCGGAAGATTTTAACCGGTACATTAATGCTTGCAAGATCAAAAGCGACGATTTATCATCTATGTACTCTACGTCACGAGTCATTGAATTGTGACTTTGCATTGTTTTGAATAGATCGCAACATACCTTTTTCCGAAAAATTCACGACTAGTTTTTTGACAAAAATTCATCACTTTGGTTGGGTTTGCATGGACTGATGACTATTTTAATAAGTCTTTTTTTTTTTTTTTTTTTTTGATTTTTAGCTATTTGTATTGATAGGACTCAAATACTGAATGTTTCATGATCACGCATAATTGTGCGGTGCTTTGGTTGCATATCTGTAATAATTGCTAATAAACCTGAATATTCAAAAAACCCATGAAATGTCTCTATAGTTGATGTAGCATACAGCCCCGCAAAATAAGTAATTCTTGTGAGTCAGAGAGATTAACAAAAAACGGAATAATCTCATAAACAGATATTCTGCATTTTGCGCACGCGAGTGTTTTTTAACGTGACAATTTCTAGCTCTTCTGATCATTGCGGCTCATGCGGCGTAAGGCGTAGTTAGCGTAATTTAGTGAAGTGACTCGAGATCAAAACTACGACATATTTATAATAACAAATTGGAGATATGAAATAAAAAGGCTGTTATATAATGCAAAATAGTTTCTTCAGGTTTGAAGAAAAGATCTTGGGAATGAAATGTTCTATTAATGTTCTATTAAAGAGGCCGTTGCCAAAGAATTCGCATTACATCACGATGAGAGAAAGCCGTGAAGTCAACTCGGTATTCTTTTCCAGTTAAGCGGTGATCTGATTCCGTAATAACCGGATATCAAAACCTTCATATCTGTATTTTTGAAGAATTGTGATACCTTTATTTTCTGTTTATTACTAGATTTAGACGAGTTTGGTGTCTAGGCGGAAAATCACTACTGTTGCATGGCATTCATTTATTGATATACTCCGATATATTGACCGACTAAAAAAATCTCTTTACTTTTTCGACTAGGTATCAAATTTTTGATGGCTGCTACTGCTTGCTTTATATTGGTCTACGGTACGAAGGAGTGTGATAGTTTTGCTGCTGTATCGCTTATATCATAAAATATCAATTATGTACATATTGATTTGTCTTCTGTCTAATCCCTCATGGTAATAGAGGAAAAGCTGCATCTGGAAAAGTTTTACATAATCTTCAAATCTCCACAATTACTCACGGCAGTTAATCCGAATAGGGGCAAGTACGATAGTACGCATGTCGGTCGGAGACGGCGTCTATTTCGCGTGGCACAATATTCTTTTTTAACCTATGCCAAAATAAGGAAAAGCTAATGGTTATAGCCATTCAATGATAATGGATTGAGAAAAATAGAATTTAACTTTGCCATGTGGCAGAAATGACTTTTGACGGGATGCCTCTTTAATTTGGGCGTCCGATATTCAATATACTCAGAAAATTACACCAATTCACACGTGGCAGCGGGTCGGACGTCCGAGCAAAGAATGTGTACCATCAGGAGATGCCGAATTTGGAACTCAGGACCGATACCTTACTGTCTCCGATAGTTTAACTCTTGAGAACCATATTCGGAGGTTTTTTTTGTTTTCTTTTTCTTCCGTACACTTGCTCAGGAGGCTGGCAAACACCAACCGACCAAAGTAAGTCTTCCTTAAACTTCTTGCCTTCATACTTGAGTTTCTATTCTATCTTTGCCATGTGTTTCTTCTCTTTCAATATATAAATCTACATCACCAGACCTCCGTCTTTTCTACATCGTCGTTCATTTCTTCGACAGTGAATAATCAAATCTATTCTCTACTTTTGCTATATCTTATAACGAGCTTTTCCATTTTTGCCAGTCGAATACATCACTTTAACAGGCTACACCTTCATAATGAGCCCTTCTCAGCGTTCCAAAAACGATGTTTCCCGTCGTCGAGTTGACAAAGAGCCTAGGTCTAGGTCAGGTAGGTGGACCGCGATTTCACACAAATACTTGACAAGTATTCTAACAGTACTTTACAGGCTGCCTCACATGCCGTGCTCGCCACAAACGATGCGACCAAGTCACACCCCACTGCAATAATTGCAAGCGACTCGAACTAAAGTGCGAAGGATATAAGTCCGTGTTACGTTGGCAACCTCGAAGTATGCAATCAGCTGTTATACCCGATACTCACTATGACTCTCTCCGGTATATCGTTTTCGGAACTTCCGATTATCGGGACTACGGCGACGAAGTTGATGCTTTGCTTGACTTGTATGCCCAATTGGATGTTTATTATGATTTTCCTGATGTTGTTAAGCCAGCACACAACAAAAATCCTTCTATAACTTCAATACCTTCAGCACAACCTACGAATACTTTGCAGAGCTATAACATGTATCCTGAACTTACGCCTAAACAGGAGTATACTTCACCGCTAGCAATTTCTCTTCCTGAAAACTCAGATATCTCATCTTTTCTCGATGATGTATCTCCATCAATTGCCAGCACCGAGGAAGTATCTCAACAATGGCTATCATCTTGCTCCACAACTCCTTTATCAGAGTCAGATTCCTTTTTCTTTGATGACAATGACACAAACAATTTTCATATCAAACTTGAGCAAGATTCTCAGTTCCAACAGCAGCAACAGCAGCATCAATTACTGTTTTCTACACCATACTTCGGAACAACCGGAGAGTCAAATTCACTACTACTGTCCGGAGATAGTAACTCTTACAGTTTGAACTCTACCCAACCTACGGAATCCTATACTACGGCACAGTATGACTATTCCTCTATATTTTTGTAATATGAGGATTATATATGATGACTGGCGTTTCGAAGTAGTGCTCTTGGATGGGGCTTATTTATATTATTGGTATTCAAACTGGTCTGGTTATGGTTATGGTTTTGGTCAGGAATTAACTGTTGGCGTAATGTTTTATCGTATATTTACATGAATGTGATGAATTTGTTCTTAATGTTAAACTTTTATTGTATTTACTGCTGGATAACTTGCAGATAGATACTAGATTACTTGTTAAAATAGATTGGCAACTGATTTTTTTAAACATGATTACATTACATAAACTTGGCCTCGGTGACAGTCTCGACCAACACGAGAATCAAGTACACGGTTTCACCAAAAACTCCGCATAATCTGTCAAATAAAATAAAAGCTATCACATATCGTACGGCGTCAATATATGATGGGTCTGTGCAAATTATGAGTTTCGGAAAATGAGAAGACTACGTTGACAAGTAAGATTTAATATAGTATAACTTTGAAGCGACTTTACCGTTTTCAGGTTTTGAGGTTCTGAGATTGTAAGTTTTGATAGCATTTTTTTGATTAAGTGTCATCAGATTCGAAATATGATGATGGGAGGTTCATAGGTAAAGAAGGCATCCATATATAAAGAGACTCACTGTCAAGTACATTGACGAGAAAAAAGTCCGTTAGTGTAATCACAAGAACCAATTATACACACCATTTAGAAAGACGAGCAAGAGCATTAGAGTTAAGCAAAGTAAAGAAGAGAAGAGAAGACACAGAAAGGGAATGCCACGTTATTTCCTCACAATGTCCGGAAAGAACTCCGTTTAGTCCGAATTCCGGCCGAAGAAAAAGTATCCAAAATTCTATAAGAGCTCTTTGCAGAATACAGTAATAGGGCTAACCCCTCTTAACGTTAAAGCTGTATAGATTACGAGTAAAAGATGGCAAAAAAGTTTAGAACGTGGGCCACGCGATCGGCGAACTTTCTCACGTTTCCCATTTTCCTCATCATTTTGGGCAACAAGGCTCTTAAAGCGGCGACGTTAGATAACTTTTAGGGAAATGTCTAACAAGGTAGCTCTTGTAGTTTTTAACATGTGGGCGACAGATTCTGTAAACTCTGGTTCGTATGCTTGCATGGCAAACTATCTTATCGCTTTGACTTATCAAATAAGGAAAGCTCGTGGCTAGCTTAATACCTATCATCTTTTACAATCTCAAAACTCATTCTTTCCAGCATTATTTACAGATTAAAAACAAACGAAAGCTGTAGCTTGTCTATTGAAAGTTATAATAGCGACAAATGCACGGTTCAAGGTTGGCAAAGCTTTGAAATCTATGTATAGTGGCGTTGCGCTTTGGTGCGCCTGTTAACAGCCAGCTCATTAGTAGTCATTAGATGGGTTCGGTTAGCTGCAAATCTACGCAAGCCACCACTGCACAGAGCTTGGTCTGTTTGCACATTAGACCCACTTCCTTTAAACGAGCAAAGAAACAGATATTTGACGGTACGTCGCTTACAACTCGGAATTATCACTGATGTACCCGACTTCTATGGCCCCTTTTTCTATATCTCGTATCTAAGTTGAAATAAGCTTACTTGTCATCCCCAACACATACCCACTCTCCACGCGAACTTGAACTATCCGTTCTTAGTAACACATACCGCGAACCTTGCATTACACTTTCGTAGGGATACCAAATGAGAAACCCTGACCCGTAATAGACGCGTGGTAACGTGACCGCGCGCGTAGAGTTGTTGACATTGGACTAATCTTATAAAACACAGTAGGTTTGAGAGATAGCCACGGAACCAATTCAAAAATATACATCCTTTTAGTGAACCTCAATGCAAAATGGACGGTAGAACTGATGATGACGCCGCGACTACGTCATCTATAGCACCCATCAATCACGAAATTTTCTCTTTTGACGTGTTATGGACGTCTCAAGTTACACAGAAACGTAAAACTTGGAATGATGGTGAGTTGATTTCATATGTTTTTTGTTGCATATCTAAAAACTAGAACCTTTTAGGTCTCGTCAAATTTCACACTTTCAATAAGCGTCTGATGCTATATACATCGGAAAGAACGTTACTAGTACGAGTTTTGCGCTTGACCAGATTTAGATACTGACGATAGCAACAGGATAGCACATACTTAAAGAGATCAAAAATAGAAGTAGGAGATACTATAACGATGGACAAGCACATAATAACAGTTGAATCCACAAACGCTACTTTTGTCCAAGATGTATCTGTAGTCTTGCGACAGCCTAAGCGTCAGCGTTTAGAGAGTGATTCACCAGATTCGAATAATGTTACACCAACGAGACCTGCATCTCGTCAAATACGAACGAGAATTAGTGCTGAAACTTTAAGCAATCAATCATATATTTCGCCTGGCGTGAAACATATGCTGCAAAACAAAAAACTGCCGTCTCTAACAGCTCCGACTTCATCAAGACTATCATCTCCACAATCAATTGTCAAACCTTCTTCTAATCCCCGACGCACAGAAACAAGCGACAGAGATCCTTGCTTTTTGCCAAGAGAAGTTGTCGAGAGCAGGTCGCCAACAAAAGTACTACAACATACTTTATCAGTATCTGTTATCACATATCTAACTTTACTCTAATTTTTAGAACTCAAATCAACCATCCTTCCGCAAAGCATCTGCACTGTCTTTTAATAATCCGCCTTCAAGCGATTCCGATATTCGCGATATTCCAGGATCAGCATTCTCCAACAAGTCTTCAACGCTTCCTTCCAGTCCTCTGAAATCACATCACCCAAACCTTATCTCTCAAATTTCTCACCAGCGCCCCATTTCTAGTCCTCTTTCCTCAAAATCAATCAACACAGTTCTCTCGGCGCCAAAAACCTCTTCTTTTGCTAATGATAATCAAAAAGCAGTTCAGTCTCCTTATACCCGTGACACTTATAGCTCTTTGCCAAAACGCGACATTAGTTCTCTTCCGCCTACGCACAACTCGATGGATGATTTATTTTCAAATTCCAAGCAGCATTTATTCATTCCTGAAGCAAGTGACGTATATGACGAATCTTACGATATCACATTTACATCAGACCCTTTCTTCTCTCACTCACAGCCAATTATTAACTCTTTAAAATCTCAGAAAGCTCACCCAGGCGACTCGCCAGGTACAGCTGAGATAATTTTACCTCCGTCATCTACTAAGTCTCGTCCATTGCTTAGCTTGTCCCGAAAATCAAAAAAGGTCACAAGGTAGAAAGTAATGCATGTATGTGTCTGGTTGCACGCTTCGTATATAGTTACTTGCAGGCGGAGTTTTATAGATAAATCTTCTGTATATTAAATATAAATAGCAGCTATATTGGATATATAAAAATTCAACAAACACTCTTAGACACAGAACGAACCAACTTAAAAGTAAAATAAACAATAAAATCATAGGCAAATTAAGGAGAGACTTGAATAATTATAAAGAATGTGTAGCGATAACAAGTAGTGAACGTAAGAGAATACCTAATCTCTGAAAAAAAAAATGACAACGTAAAACAACATACAACAACACAAAAAAACAAAAAAACAATAAAACAAGTAACAAAAATAATTAAACTCAAATAATCATAGATCTTGGCGGCATTAAGATATGTCCAATGTAGTATATAAATCGCCTATTTGTGCCAATGACGATTAAGAGTGGATACGTCATGTTTACCTAATAAAAAATTAGTTTCTCTCAATTGCTTGATAAAGTGAAGTACAACTTACCATCGCAACACGACCTAACATTTTCCAATCCTTCCAACTCCATTTCTTCTTTTTCAATCTTATCTCTAAGCTCGTCAACGCTATCCACAGCTTTTGCGGCTTCGTAAAAATCCGTACTAGCTGACTGTGGCAAAGATGGATATTCCACTCGACTGCTAGCTCTAGAAGGAGGGCGCAGTAGCGACGTTAATCTTCCAGCAGACCGTTGCCTGCCCAAGTTGTAACCGGATGGCTGATTCATTGTTCTTCCTCGAATATTATGACTAGCTGCATTGCTGCCTCGCGTAGAAACTAGCGATGGCCTTGAGTGTGACGACTGCGGGTAGTTTACAGCACCGACTGCTGTAGACCGCGTCCCTCTTCTAAGACTAAACATTGAGCTTTCAGTAGTGCCGCCAATAGATGTTCTGATATTGTAGTTATTGGCGTAGTTGCTTAGCGAAGTAGAACTAATATCGCGTACACGAGCAGCGGGAGAATCATTCTTTAAAAGTAGAAACGACAGCGCTAATGCCCAAGTATTATGAGACGCTTGGGTTAAACAAGTGAGTTGCAAGATCCTTGAAGATGTTTTGATCACAATACTCTTGTGATATAAACCAGGAGGGAATGGATTGTCGTCTTGTATTACATGCACAGACTCAATCAAAGCGGATTTAGCTCGTACCTCCGTGCCATTAGCCGAAGGCGGTTCTTTCGACCAATGTAAAGTTCGCGTATAAGGATGTACCCAGAAAAATCTGGCATGTCGATTACCAGAAAGTGTCTGCCTACCAGTCTTTCGTGTGTATTTCCATAAGCATTCGCCAATCATAGTCTGTGTCACGGCATGAATAGCGGTAGCTCGTAAGCGAGCTTGTTCATCAGCTTGACGTTCCAAAGCTCCCATAGCTATATTGTCAAGATGGCTCTGTTGACCCATCGAGTCATAAATGGAAACTGGCGCTCTCGATTGGAAAGTAGAGTTCTCCGAAATTACATCTGATGGAGAAGGATGAACAAATCTCTCGCTGCCAGTTTCTGAAGCAGTAGTTCTTTGACCAATTGAAGACGGCGATGGCTGAGATTTAAGGAGTGATAGATAATCGCTAGTAGCTATCACAGTCATAGAAAAGCCTGTAGCCAGCTCGGTGAGCTTCTCCACAGTCATCGCAGGTTCGGTTGTGTTGGCATTCTTCATACTATTCGCAATGATATTATCGAGATCCTCACCTGTAAATGCTACCATTCCCAAACTCTCTGCATCTTTGCGCACAGTATCCACAGTGACCTGCCGATCAACCAGAGTTTGATAGACATTGTTAGGAATGACAGTCAATGACAAAGCTGCAGCTTCCATCGCTACAGTCTCTGGAGTGATAATCTTGTTCGACATAGCATCAGCTTCAGTTTGCTCAATAATTTCATCGAACTTTTCTTGCGTCAGAGCTACCATTGCCAGTTTCTCTGCATCATTGCGGACAGTTTCCTCTGTTACTTCCCTAGTTTGCTGCTTCTCCAATTCCTTTGATTGCTCAAATTCAGTCGCAGGAACAACACTCAAAGATAATAATGCAGCATCAGCCGCCACTGTATCAGGAGTAATCTCTCTATTTGCTACTGCCTCGTCCACTGCCTGGCTAATCTTACTCTGAAGCTCTTCGGGCATCAACGCAATCATATTCACATTCTCGGCATCGCTTCTTACAGTATCTTCATTAATATCACGGTGAGTAAGCTTGTCGTATACATCATTTGGAAGAACAGTCATGGATAAAAGTTCCGCATCCCTAGCAACAGTCTCAGTAGAAACAACGCGATTCTCCAAAGCCCGCTCTTCGGTTTCATGAAGTAACTGTTCGAGCTCGTCCTTCTTAAGTGCCACCATAGATAAAGATTCCGCTTCAGTAGCAATAGATTCTGCGGTGGGTACTTGCTCTGCTAATTCTTTCAAGTTCACATATTCTTCTTTTGGTACGACCATCATAGAATGCACCTCAGCCTCCTCTTGTAAGCCCTCCACGGACTTGGGAGAAACTAATTTCTCATAAGTTCCGCTGGGAATAGCAACCATATCAACAGAAGCAGCGTCAGCAAGTACGCTATCAGTGGTCACCACCCGGGATGACAAAGTCTCTTCCTTACCCGTACGTAGAGAGTCAGCTAATTCTTCCTCGGTAAATGCTACCATTGATAAGCGAGCAGCATCCTCCAAAACGCCTTCCTTTGTTATAGCGCGACTAGCGATGGCTTCAGTGCGTGCCTTTCCAAGAGCATCAGTGAATTCATCTTGTGGCATGGCAACCATGTTACATGCTGTAGCATCTTTCAACACAGACTCGGCAGAAATAGGTCGACTAGCCAAAGCTTCATGACGCACGTTATCTAATAAAGCTGCGTGCTCATCTTTAGGCATTGCAATCATTGAAAGAGAGGTCGCATCTTCTGCAAGAAGCTGAGGTGACTTTCGTTGAGACATCAAAGCTTCATAAGCGGCAGCGGGAACTGCGACCATAGAAAGAGCTGCAGCACTAGCAATGAGACCCTCTTTGCTTAGTCCCTTACTCTCCTTACTCAAAAGCTCTTTGTACTCTTCATCAGGAATTGCAACCATAGAGACAGTAGCTGCATCTGCAGCAACCGATTCTGGTGAAATTTGGCGGTTGATCAACCTCTCATATTCTTCTTTTTCAAGAGCTATCATAGACACTTTCGCAGCATCAGCCTGTACCGACTCTTTGGTGACAACGCGATTCTTCAATGACTCATACTCAGCCTGCGGGCAGAGTGTCATCGACAGAGCTGCAGCTTCAGCAGCTAGAACCTCAGGCGTGATCTGCTTACTTTGCAGTTCCTCATACTGCTCCTTTGTCAGAACATTCAAAGATAGTAAAGCTGCATCTTCCATAACAGATTCCACAGTTACTTGACGATTAACCAAACTCTCGTAGACTGAAATAGGGACAGCTGTCATTTCCAATAACTTAGCATCGGCTGCAACAGATTCAGAAGTGATCTCACGGTTAACTAGCTTTTCGTATTCTTCTGCGGATAATGCTGTCATCGAAAGCGATGCGGCATCGGCAATCACAGACTCCGCAGTGGCTTCGCGATTCACGAGTTTTTCATATTCTTCTGATGATAATGCCGTCATTGAAAGTGATGAGGCATCTGCAATAACAGTTTCAGGAGTTATTACTCTATTGTTGAGTTTCTCAAACTCTTCTGTCGGCAGTGCTGTCATGGAAAGTGTTGACGCGTCAGCCAGAACAGATTGAGGAGTAATAACTCGAGTGGTGAGCTTCTTAAACTCCTCTGCCGGAATAGCTGTCATTGAAAGCGATGATGCATCTGCAATCACAGATTCTGGAGTGGGTTTGCGGTTAACAAGCTTCTCGTACTCATCCTTTGCAACGACTGCCAATGCCAGACCTGACGCAGCAGCTATGACAGACTCAGGGGTGATAGACGGATTGGCAAGTTTTTCGTACTCTTCCGTTGGTAATGCAGTCATAGAAAGCAATGATGCGTCAGCAGCAACAGACTGAGGAGTAACTTCGCGATTGAGAAGTTTTTCGTAATCATCCTTTGCGATGACAGCCAGTGAAAGAGCTGAGGCAGCAGCAATGATAGACTCAGGAGTGAACGTAGGGTCAACAAGTTTTTCGTACTCCTCTTTCGGAATAGCGGTCATTGATATGGAATCAGCATCAGCTACCACAGAGTCCGGAGTAATCTCGCGGTGAACTAGTTTATTGTATTCTTCAGTAGGAACAGCAGTCATTGATAAAGTCGAAGCATCCGCAATGACAGAATCTACAGTTGCTACTCTGTTTGCCAATGCATCGTGATCATGTTTCGCTATGGCAACCATTCCAAGTGATTCCGCATCTGTAAGCACAGAGTCGACCGTTACAGGCCGGTTTACGTAGCCTTCATACTCTTCCTTTGTCATCACAATCAGAGAAAGACTCCCCGCATCTGCTTTCACAGATTCCACCGTCGGCACGCGTTCAGTCAATGATTTATAGTCTTCGATCGGCAAAGCAATCATCTCTATAGAGGCAGCATCTTTTTCAACGCTCTCTGGAGTAATCTGTCGATTCAGCAAAGCGTCATAAGCATTTTTGTTTAAGGCAACCATAGATACTGCCTCTGCATCAGCAATTACCGATTCAGGGGTGATCACGCGCTCCTTCAGTTCTTTATACTCAGCAGCGGACAAGACGTGCAATGAGAGAAGACTAGCGTCTGTCTTAACACTTTCTTCAGTGATTTCTCGATTAGCCAGTAAGTTGTAGGTCTCAGTAGGAATGGCAGTCATTGAGATCTTCTCGGCATCAGCAATCACAGATTCCTTATTGATGGGACGATTGGTCAGCAATTCGTACTCTGCTATAGGAATTGTCATCAATGATAACAATTTTGCTCCAGATGTAATTTTATCAACTGTAACAGGAGGGTTGGCCAACTTTTCGTAGTCATCCTTTGATAAAGCAACCATCGAAAGAGCAGCAGCGTCAGCTAGAAGCGTCTCTAATGTTATGACGCGTTCAGGTACCCATGGATCAGTCATGGTATCAGCATCAACGACTTCAGTCCTAGGTGGCAATATGATTGCACCAGGTGTACTGTAAGGACTAGAATCCAGTTGTTGGAACAATGGTTGAGGGGTTGAAAAATTCCCACTATCGCGTTTTGCACCAGAAACAAGCCTTCTGTTTGTTCGCGTTTTGAGAAATGCCGGGCTTGCCTCTTCTTCATCACTGTTAAAGTTCTGGCTTGAGCGAACTGATGCTTGCCGCTTGATAGAAACATCAGTCTCGGTCTCATTACCATCACTGAATTCAGACTCAAGACCCGTGTGATAATCCTCTGCAGAGCTCCTAAAGTCTTCTCCGTCACTTGTTGGAGCATCATTTGCAGTCTCGAAGCCTGTATCGGTTTCCTCTGCCGTAGATTCGTGAGCAGAAATGAAATAATCACTTGCCGCACTCGTAGCACCATTAAAGGTTTCCCAGTTAATATCAGAATCCGGATCATCAAAATCTGCAGAAATTCTGTACTGTGTCTTGCGACCACCTAAACCGATATTACGTCGACTTGGCTGCGCATTATTCACAGCTTTGGATTTTCTGTTAGATTTCGAGGACCTTAACGACTCAATTTCGTCTAAAGCTTCAGCTAACTGTCGCCTGAGATCCATTTTTTCAGATTTTTCGCGATAAGCATTGCTTCTTAAATTCGTGATCATGCGATGCGCATGCGATAATGAAGCTCTCAAGGTCTGTCCTTCTAAAGCTGCGTGATGTGCCGGAGTAGCTTTAACAGGTGATAATGGTGGGGATCTTTCAGGTGTTTTCGGGTCGTCTGAGAAGCCTGCTTCAGGAGACATCGGCTCAGGGACCAGAACTGGCTCTGGAGACTTATTCCATGACTCTCGTTCAGCTTCTGCTGCAGACAGCTGCTCGGCTAGCTGTTCCACTTTACTCGTCAAAGTTTCTTTCTCTTCTCTGAGTTTCAAGTTTTCATTTTCAACATCAACAACATCGTTTTCGTATTTGACTTTTAATGCCTCCAGTTCAGCTGACAATTCGCTTTCGTGTGCTTGTAAAGCCTCTAAAGTTTCTAATTGAGTCGTATACAACTTAAGAGTTTCAGAATTTTCGAGATTGATTTTGGAAAATCTGGCTGAAGCAGCTGTTGCGTCCGATTCAAGTTGCTGTATTCGCATTTCCAAATTCCAGTTTTCTTCCTTGTATTTCTCTAATTGATAAACCTAAGTTAGCACGCTTTTTGGTTTATTATTCAGCTCGACAACATACCTTCGGACTCATCTAGTTGTCTTACTCTTGCTTCCAAACTCTCCACTGCCGATTCAAGCTGAGCACGCACTACATCTGACTCCTTTAATCGCTCTTCTTTTTCTGACACTTGTATTTGAAGTTTCCGGCATTCAGTCAAAAGCTCCTGGCCTATTTCAGTCACGAATGGCATATCCTGTGGTCTTGCCGACAGGTTCTTCTGCTTCCGCGCAGACATTCCATGCCTTGTCGCTGCATTTCGGGATGACGGTAGAGGCACGTTCTCCTTGAAAAAATATAATGAGACTGAAACTCAAATAATCGTGAAAGCTATTTACCTTGTCGTTGCCCGTGAAACTCCCCGACATCGCCGAGTATTTTTACACCTTCGAACGGCTGTATAAACAAATCGGCTTCGAAACTAGACTCAAGAACTTCACATTAGCTGGCTATTGATATTTCAAAAATAAGAAAGCATTTAAATTACCTTATCCCGACCAACTAATCACGTAAATTCAGATGTACGAGCTGGATCAACACTGTGCGATGAACTAGATCCAATGTTTATGTATCTCCAATCAAGAGGCTCCCCATCGATCTTCAAAACCTTAATTTCTCTCGCAAATTGCGGTTAGTAAACAAAAACAATCAAAACAATAGTCACGTGCATTAAGTAAGCTTTGCAAGTCACATGATACTAAAGTGTAAATATCTGTTAACCGAGGGAACGTGGAAATGCATAGCGGGGAAATAAGATCTAAATCAGACCCCACGTTTTCATTAATAGTTCCTACTTGCCAGGATACATGTAGACCTAATTGCAGCTTGTAAGCTTCTATCTTTTCATATGCAAAATGGTAGTCGCTTCTTCTTCTTCAGGCTTTATTCAGAAGACTCCGCGGCTTCAGAATCAATTTGAGACCGATAGATATCTTCAGCGAATCTGCCGAAGTAAGCCCTGATCTAGATTGAGATTTCAACAAAGATTTAATACGATTCAATTTTAGATAAACTTACCCAAAAAGTGCTTTCAGATATCGAAGCAGATTTCACGAAATTTGGTGACTTTGTGATTTCTAGCGAAGTATACGATTGGATCTATGATGCTGAGAACAATCAGCCTACATTTGAACGATACGATGCTTTTGGAAATGAGATAAATAAGCTGCGCACATCAGAGGGATGGCGCAAACTGAAAGATGTAGCCGCTACTGAAGGGTGCGTTTTAAATAGCCCGCCAAATAATTCAAGGCTAATGTGACTTTTGCACAGTATAATTGCGATAGCATACGAAAGAAAATATGGACAGCATAGCAGAATCGTTCAGTTTTTGAAGTACGATATTTAGCCAGCTCGGAAATTTTTGACTGATAGTCTTTAGATATTACATGTACTCGCCATCTTCTGCATTGTTTACCTGTCCTTTAGCCATGACAGATGGTTGTGCCAGCGTTTTAGAAATGCATGGCGTTCGAAAAGATATTTTTCAACATCTGACTACTCGTGAACCAAAAGACTTCTGGACTTCCGGCCAGTGGATGACCGAAAGAACTGGTGGATCTGATGTTTCAGGGACAGAAACTTTTGCCCAAGCATTGTCCGGTAGTCCGAACTTATACTCAATCAGTGGATTCAAATGGTTTTCGTCTGCAACAGATTCTCAAGTCACTTTGTTACTTGCAAGAGAGCAAGAAAATGCCAAGTTGAGTTGTTTCCTGGGCCATGTTAAAGATGGAGGAGCAACAATTATCAGATTGAAGACCAAGCTCGGAACAAAGCCTCTTCCAACTGCAGAACTGGAATTGAGAGGTTTAAAGGCTGAACTTATTGGCAAGCCGGAGAAAGGCGTTTCGATCATTTCTTCTGTTTTAAATATCACACGTATACATAATAGTGTCAATGCAGCTGCATTTTTGCACCGCAGCTTGGAAATAGCTAAAGTAAGTCAAACTTATAAAACTTCAAATTGA
This sequence comes from Myxozyma neglecta, assembly GCA_030570675.1. NCBI lineage: Eukaryota > Fungi > Ascomycota > Lipomycetes > Lipomycetales > Lipomycetaceae > Myxozyma > Myxozyma neglecta. Next base: position 4,531 of record JAJLWK010000234.1, on the reverse strand, counting down.
GTGTATTAACCAAGAAAGGAATTTTCAAAATTGAGAAAAGTTTTTGGTCGACCGCTTCATTTAGTGCCTTCTCACATTCATACTCTTGCTGATCTGGAAGTACGTCAATATGCCATAATGCAGATCACTTTCCTCTGCGTCGAATTACTCGGGAAAGCTGAATGCAAAACGCTGTCTGCAGACGAGGCGTTTCTATTGAGATGCTTACCATCGGTAAGAACAGTAACTTCATTTTTTATTTGTGTTAACTGTATGTATGTAGCTCACTAAAGCATATACGGGAAAGAGAGCTCTGGCTGGTATTTCAGAATGCATGGAAGCTCTTGGAGGAGTTGGATACTTGGAGAATGAGCCGGAGATGAACATTGCTCGTATCGAACGTGATGCTCAAGTTCTCACTATTTGGGAGGGTATGTGACTATCTCAATTCTACTCAGAACCCACTAATAACTATTTATTAGGAACTACCAATGTTTTGGTGAGTTTAACTTTTGAGCAGCATCTGTTGCCCATTGACTAACTGCAGTATTAGTGTGACGATTTTATCCGTGTTATCAAGAAGACCAGCAGTGCATTGTTTATTTTTGAAAGATTTATCGGTGAATACATCTCGTCTTGTAAGAAGAACAGCAAATGTGCGGAGTCTGCTGAAAGGATTCAAAAGGCATACAAAGCATGGGCGAATGTTGTAGATCAATCTTCACTGGATGTGCTACGAGCTCGAAGCAGATCTATAAGCTTTTACTTTGCTGACCTTGTCTCCTCCACTCTACTTTGTCAAGATGCTGCTATTGATGGCGATCCCATTGCCGTTGAGGTTGCGAAACGTTACACAGCTCGTTTAAGTGGAGCCGATCCACTTGTGAAGTTTTCAGGTGTTTCTACTGAAAAGTACAATGCAGATGAAGTCTATAAAAATGGTAATTATAAATTCTTTAAGAAGTAAAAATGGTTTGCTAATATTTTTAGATTATTTGATTGTGTACGGAACTACGCCTGACAGACCCATTAAAACCAAGCTGTAGACTTTCTTTCAGGCCGTTATCGGAAAAAAAAATTCCTTTGAACAATTCAAAATTAATCTTAAAAGTCACTAATAGCACTTATTAAAATCATACATCTTTAGCTTTAAACATATATTGGTCGTCAATTTCTGGGAATATTTTTTGACGGTTTTTAAGAAAATTGACCAGTGCGCATTTGACAAGTGCACCAAAAAAAGCATGGACGTTTATTGAGGGGTCTTACCAAGGTACTTTAAAATAGATGATTTTGTCATGAATCGACACTGTCTATTTAAAATTAATTAAAAATAATTCAGCAAATTCTCCAAAAAAGTTACGTTAGCTAATTAAAATATTTAATGAGATACATTAAGCTTAGTACAGACCGTATGCTCCAGTGATGCAGATTTAACAACTGGCGCGTGAGCTTATCGGTTTGCCCAGACAAGAATTAGAGTTATCGGCTGCTCCACGATACCAGTATTCCCGAACAACCTTCCCCAACTCCGTTTCCTTTGGATCGCTGTCGAAAATGCTGCCATACTTTCGTGTAAAGCAGATTGCGTAAGTAGCCTTTAGGTTGTAATTGCTGACTGTTTGGAGGCAATTGTCTATTCTACTATTTAATTGACACTGAAATAGAGCTGCTAAGCAGAAGGAAAGAGAGGAGCGTATTGCAGAGCTCCAGCCCGTTTATGGGGCACCTCTTACTGCTGAAGAAGTCGCAATCTTCAAGACTCCGGTTGCTGAGGTTGCTTCCAAAGTCAAGGCCGGAGAAATTCAACCAATTGATGTTCTCCATGCTTACGGAAAGCGCACTTTGAAGGCTCAAAAGGCTACTAACTGTCTGACTGAGATTCTTTACAAAGACGCAGAGAAGCAGGCAACTGTGTGCAACAAGAATGGTACAGAGATTGATTTTTTTTTTGATTGACTGAAAATACTGAATTAACGCTAATTAGGTGCGCTTGCTGGTATTCCAATCTCATTCAAAGACACCGTATCTATTGCTGGATATGATTCCACTTTAGGTTATACCAAATTTGCTTTCCACCCTCTTCCCCACGATTCTACTTTGGTTAAAATTCTTAAAGACGCTGGTAAGTATTAATTTTGATTGTGGTAATATTGATCTAATTCAATGACCTAGGTGCACTCCCTTACTGCAAGACGAACATCCCTACTACCCTACTTTCGTACGAATCTTACAACAACGTCTTCGGTCGCTCTGAAAATCCACATGTTCGTGGATACTCCCCTGGTGGTTCCAGTGGTGGTGAAGCCGCTCTTCTTGCTTATGGTGGTGGTAGAGTTGGTATGGGTACTGATGTTGCTGGATCAGTTCGTGTTCCTTCTCATTTCTCTGGTCTTTACACCGTCCGATCTTCTTATGGCCGTATTCCTCGTCACGGAAACACTGCTCCTTTACGTGGACAGGATGGTATTACTTCTATCTACTCTCCTATGTGTCGTTACTTCGAAGATTTGGAATACGTCTTCAAAGCCATTATTGATATGAAACCCTGGGAATACGACTACACCTCTCATCCTATCCCTTGGCGCGAGGTCACTTTACCCAACAAATTGAAAATTGGTGTCATGTATGACGATGGTGTTGTTACTCCCGCTCCTGCTTGTGCGCGTGCTCTCCAACTTACTGTCGATGCTCTCAAGAAACAAGGACATGAAGTTGTTGTTTTCACCCCACCTTCTCCCTTGGAAGCCTTACGCATTGCTACTCAGCTTATTGTTGCTGATGCAGGTAAAATGGGTACATCGCATCTTCTGAGCAGATTTGAGAAATACGATCTGGGTGTGACTAAATTCATCAAGATTGCTCAATGGCCTCGATGGGTTAAGAAGATTTGGTCTTGGTTCATTCTCAAGGTCCAGGGAGATGTTGTTCTTGCAACTCTTCTCAAAAACTGGAGCGAGAAGACTCAACTTGAGTACATGAATTTGATCATGGAACGTGAGGGCTACCGTGCTAGTTTCTTTGATGCTTGGAAAGATAGTGGTATTGACTTTTTACTCACTGTTCCTAATGCTACTCCTGCTCTTCCCCACAACGGAATGCTCGAGGCTTTCGCATCAGTTGGCTACGCCTCTATGTTCAACCTTGTCGATTATTCCGCTGGAGTTATTCCAGTTACCCACGTCGACAAGGAGGTTGATGCCCTTCCTGAAGGATTTACCACCAAGGGAATGAACTATGTTGCCAGAGGTGCTTACCGAAACTATGATGCAACCAAAATGCACGGTCTCCCAGTCGGTGTCCAAATCGTTGGTCGAAGACTAGAAGAAGAGAAGGTCTTAAAAATGATGGGACTCACCATTGATGCCTTGCGTGACATCGGAGTTGAATACGAGCTTCTCAATGAGTTGTAAATGTTATGTCGCGTCAATTCGGAATACAGAAAAATAACCCTTTACTGCAAGTAACCGATTCGCATCTCGTGAATAACAATCACATTGTGAAAAGAACGTTTCCACAAAATAAGCAAGTATCACAGATCTGTACTAATTCTTTTGCCAAAGTAGGAGTTTCCACAGTTTTGGAGAAGAAATCAGATGAAACTATGTTTGCACCACAAAGCTCACACTGCCTTTGAAATAAATTCATTAATGGTGTGAATGTAAGCGGACAAATGGCTAAGGATAATCAGTTATAAACACCCATGCGTCATTTAAAAGCACTTACCCCACTTATGGCCTGCTTTACGGCATACACCCAAACATAATCTATCAGTGTTTTCTGGCTGAAATAAAACTTCCACGAAGCCACCACATGCTTCGCAACTATATTCAATCTCCTCGTTCTCCTTAGTATTTTGCGGAACGCAAGATTGCAGTAGTTGAATTAGTTGTGGCAATATATCTGAATCATCACCCTCATCAACAAGATTCATTTTAAGCGCATACTCTAAATATTTTGCATGGTGATGAGCAATCCGGAACGATTCCCAGTCTGTATCTAATCCAGTATCTGCTCCATATAACTGCAAAAACCTTTTTAGTACAGCTAGAGATAGCTGAACTCGGATACCTGACCGCAGTATTTCGCGTGATTGTTTGATATCTTCAGAGGCATTTGATCCGTGCGCAGCAATTAACCATGTGTACAATGACATCAAAATTCGTCGCCATAGTGTTTTTAGATCGTAAAACGTGAATAACACCAACTCATTCTTCTCAAATTGTGATTTTGGATGCACAAGATGGGTTTCTATTATTTTTAAAATGAACTCAATCGAATCATTAATCCATTCAATTTCCTGCTGTAATGAGATTTTTTTTTGAAACATTATTAGTTTGCATGCCCAAAGCACAGCCCTAGGAGCAAAACCAATTCCAATTTCAAATTCATTTTGAACTTTTGCCCAAAATTCATCTAGCTTTAAATGTGACAAGAAGCCTATATAGCTCGCTTGTTTGGCAACTGTTGGATATCGCAGTCGATCAGAAGGAAATTGAGAGTATATTATTGAAGAATTACCAAAGTGGTCAGTGGCACAACCCTGAATTCT
>JAJLWK010000233.1:0-20634 GCA_030570675.1 Myxozyma neglecta | reverse complement strand
GCTTGAATCTCCCTTTTGTACGTTGTACGTTGTACGTTGTACGTTGTACGTTGTACGTTGTACGTTGTTAAATTGTCCGTTCGCTTGAATCTCCCTTTTGTACGTTGTACGTTGTACGTTGTACGTTGTACGTTGTATGTTGTATGTGAACTCTGGGTCAGAGTTTGGTGATGAAAAGTGTTAGGAAGATGTTGATTGTATATAAGATGCATTAAGTTGCAATATTGAGTTGCCTAGTCAACGGTAAAATACACAAATACCATTCGTGGTGAAATCTGTCAGCGGCACCTTTATTAAACAGCAGCTTGTCTTATGTTTTTTGGAAAAAAACAGGCTATCATCATTACATACTAAACTCAACGGCAATCATGAAATTAACATTACAAAAGAAACTCAAACTCCAAAAAAATATCCTTTCCCCCAATGTCTACAAATCTCTCAATTTAACTACACGTTCTTCAAAATCAACCTGCAACGACTTATTCGAGATGTGCTCTCTTCATGTCCATAATTCTTTGCCTATCACGCTCTCTATTCAAAAAAGCCATCCGTTGACTGTCATCATACGTCGGTAACTCCTCTTCGATTGGAATTTCATCGTCTTCGGAAGCCGGTAGTGGTGATGATGCTGTTGCAGCTGGTTGTATTGCTGATACTAATAACTCTGACACTATTCTTGACCTCTCGGTCGGCGCTACTCTTACTGGCGGTGGAGACGTTGGTGAAGATTGTACACCGTCGCTAAAGAATTCTCCCGATGGAAGATCTACAGACATCCGTCTTTCCGGTCGATGTGCTGCCTGTGTTGGTGCTGCTACTTCAACTGATTCTGATTCGCCAAATGAAGATTGTTCTGACGGTGACGCTTGCGTTTGATACTGTGCTTGCTGAATTGGCGGTGACATCTCAGATGATACGTTTTGTAATTCAATAGGTTGCTCTTCTTCGTCTAATTCGGATTTTTGATGTCGCCGGGGTTTATATCTAATCATCTTGTCGACAAGTAAAAGCTGTATAGTCCAGAATACAAACGGATAAACACCCCTTGTGATAAACAATTCCTCTCCGTGACTCAAGTCATGAGTCCAATCTAAGAAAATGAACTTTGCAAAATCAACTAGTTCCGGAAATAGGTTAAAGAAGAATTCAGAGGTAGCCTTTGCTATCACAAAGCAAATAACTAACAACGCCGTTTGTACGGCAAACACTGACCCAGAGCTTGCGTACACTCCAGACCGTAAACTCTTGTATCCTGCTCGTCGAAGAGTAATGTAAAGCAATTCATGCGCAAGCCAACATATAGGCAATCCAATCGCCGTTTCGTAGAATCGTGAAACTGTAGGAGGTCGACAATGAATATTACCGCCATTCCTTTCCTCGTCTGCGTTTTCGAAATCCGCAAATATAAGCACAGCGATGAAAAACACACTTCGAGAGATCCCTTCTGCCAGTAACTGTCGCGCGCAGTCCAATGCCCAAGTCCCCACTCGTCTTCTGGGCCTTTCCAATCGTCTCTTCACAGCAAGTGCAATTAACGCATGCAAATAAACTAACGCTGCAAGCTGCGGCAATCCTGGTCCAAGAAATGCACAGTGTGGTGGCATTCGTCCATGCAGAATCGAGTGCGCTTGCGCCTCGTCAACCGAAAGCGCGTCGTGATGATGGTCCCATTCAACATGAGTGGATTGTAGTTGACGTCGCTCGTATGCATCAGCAACATATTTGCTGTGCTCGTACATCGTCGGCAATACGCGACACCCGCGTGAAGTGAGTGCAACCTGCGCCTTTCCCCGGTCTGAATTGATCGAGGAAATTGGTAGACGATATCTACATCGTTAGTGTTCAACCTAACCCTATTGAACTTATTTTCCATACAGCTTGTCTATAATTCATAGTTTATTATGTTTAAACGAGCGGTAAGCCTTTTATTAAAAATACAGTTACATACAGGCATACTCTTGAGGAAATGCTTTATACACCTGTGAAGCAAGTTCTCAAACATTTTGTGACTAGGAACTTGCTGACATCTGCAAACATGGAATAGAGTTCAATCATAGCAAAGTTCTTCTTCCTTACTTCACTATCACTTTAATTGACATAAAGCATCGGTGCTAGCCTTTCTCAAATAACTTGCAATTGCTATCAAAGCAGTTAAACTGACTCCAATGCAAAGTGCGAGGCATCGTTCACGAGTTTTTCTTTTTATCTTAAACAGATGTCACGTAATACACAGCTTACACTGCTCACAACTGAGTTACGCCTTTGAGCTTTCATCTTTTACTACTTGTTGAATCCTGATAGACTCATAGAAATAGAAATGCGCACCATAACGCTAAAGCTTCGACGGCTCGAATTGTGCGATACCATAGCAACTAAATAGTATTTCTGTGAAACTTTTGTGCAAAACACATACTAAGTGCAAACCTTATTAAGGCGAGTACACGCGGCCTCGCTCAGTCTTACACGTGCTACCACACGACAAACAAACGCGGATCATATGTATAGTTAACAGAACAGTAGCATTAATAACAATATAAATATAGACATGTAAAATAATACTATAACTAAAGCGCACCTTCCGGTAATCGTTGCCTGACAGTGCAATCACAGAGGACAAAAAAACATATAAAATAAGAGTAAAGTACAGTATTTAATTTCTATCATCCTTTCAAACCACCACCCATCCCCTTCCTTAATTTCCTCATAGCATTACGAACCATTTTCCAAGTAATCATGAAACCAAGTTTCAATCTCTTTCGTAAACCATAATCATTTCAGTCATTCCAAATTTTGTGGTCATTTAATTTCACGACGCGGATGCTCGGCTAGACCAAGTTGATGTTGAATGAGCGGCACGAGACAAACTCGTGAACGACGCCAAAACCCATTGAGGAGCATTTGGTCCACTAAGGAACAAATTAGCACATTGGTTCATGAATTGAAAAAGGATCAACTTACGTGTCGTTATGGTCCTGTCCCTTAGGTTGAATGAGTCCCTGGAACGACTCACCAAGGTTATCGGCGATGTCATCAGGCATGTATTTACCTATTTCCGTCAATATCGATCCACCTAATTCCTAAATCAAAGAAAAACTTACCAGCAACAGCGGGAGCAATAACCAAAACCAAAAACAGCAGAAGCAATCCGAAGAAAAGAGCTGCGTACTTGCGGACCATTCGTCGTCTCAACTTAGTCTGCTTCATAGAGAAAATAGGAGGACGGATTTGTCTTGAAGGACGAAGCCAGAAGAGCATCATCGAGTGCCACTTGTCAATGAATGGGACACAGACAGCAGGTGCTTGAACAAACAGCAGTAAATGTCCGAGAATGAAATCTCCAGCAAACATTGAAAGCTCCACAATCTTGCACACAAATTCACGACCGGGCTGAGTGAAAGCCTCCCAACCCATTCCACTACCGTACCATTTTCCAGACCACCAAGCACGATTAGCGTGGTCGTGCTTGAATTCACGAGTAAGGCAGGTGACGGTCAAAATCTTGAAGATCAAACGCTGGACACATGTAGCAGCAATCATACCCAACAAAGCCTTCTGGAAATCCCAGTTCTGCAAGAGCCACATAACTTCAAAGAAGACAATCTGAACAATAACAGCGACACCATGTGCAATACCGGCAATAATAGCAGAGGTTTGCTTGCAGCAGAGACCCATCAAAGGACCGGCGCAGCAAGCAAGACCGAACAAAACAGCCAAACATCCCATGTTGATCACAATGGGGCCGAAAACGCAAATCACGAGACGCAAAACCGAGTTAACCTCAGAAGCATTGGCAACACCAGTCTGCCCATTAATATAGAAATAAGGAAGAACTGTGCAAGCAGCAACAATCAAAGGTGACATAATCTCCGAGAAGAAAATGTTAGTGAAGTGAGCGCGGGGAATATCTCCAGCACCCTTCTCAGATTCATCACCGAGAGTCTTGCGCTTGTAACCAGTGATACGTGTACGCACAAGTCGGCAGTAACCAATCCAAGAATTCTTATGCCACTTGGTGTTTCCACGAGACAACCATCTAATGAAATCACGGTAATCAAGGAAGAAATCAGTCCAGGCAAATTGGTGAGGGTTGTACAAGAAAGGAGACTCAGTCATAGCAAACAGGGAAAGCCAGAACCACAAAAGTGCAGCATTCCACATGGACAAGGTAGCAAACAGAAGCATAGCGAACGAACGAGCTCCAAAGTAAATTGCAGGACCGGCAAATCGAGAATACAAGACCGAGAATGGAATACGAGTGAACGCAAAACCACGACCAGTACCAATGTAACGAGCGCCTCCGAATGACAAATCAGTTAACAAAGCATGAGCGTAAATTTGACAAACGAAAACTTCAAACAATGGAGATGTTGACAAAAAGTGCTTAGCAAGACGCTTGGCCGCGTGCCAAACTCCTCTCTCCATAATTTCTTGAACAATCAATGGAATGAAAGACATAAAGAAAACAATGAAGATGGAAAGAATACATCGCTGAACCCAATCAATAACAGGCTGAGTGTGGTAGCATCCAACAGGAATCAAGGGATCAGTAATAGGCAAGTTCCTGTTGTAGTAGCAAGCAATAGTTTCATGCGAAAGAGCACCAATGTTACAAAGGACAAGCATGAAGAACTGAACCGACAAGATAATAAACAAGTTGTTGAGGTGGAAACCAGGATGAGCATAATAGAATGACAAGAATCGATCAAGAGGAAGCTGAGTACCAAGATAATAGTACTCACGAGAAAGCATCTGTTCACCCATACCAGCACCAATCTTCGTAGTGAAGTTAAGAATAGATCCAAATCCAAGATCACGTCCTTTACCACACTGGTAGTACTCGCAATGTTTAATACGACCACCACGAAGCATAGCATTCATACCAGCAAAAATATCTTCGTTCAAATGTAATCCTTTCTGAGCCTTAGATACACCACCTCGAGTAGTCATGAAAACACCGTTAAGGAAATCAGGATGACCATAGTGAAGTTTTCCACCAATCTGGGCAAGAGTACGAGCGAATAGAGTACCAAAGGTCTGTTCCTTACCAGCAGCGACATCACCAAGAACGCCAATGTTCTCAGAGAAAATGTATTCACGGGCACCAAGAATAGCAACAGGGTTGAAATCAGTAATAGGCTCTCCAGGGACGTATGGGTTGCGGTTATCAGGAGTCATTTCCTCAAATTCAGCAAGAACCGAACGAATCTTAAGACATTCTTCAAGATAGTTATCCTGGTTAGCATCAATGAGCTGAATGTATTCACCACGGTAGAAGATCAATGCATGGTTCTGGTTGTCAGATTTTCCGTCTCCAAGAATAGGGTTGCCAGAAAGCTGAATACGGAACTTAGGACGACGTTTGCCATTCTCCATGATTTCACAGTGTCCATCAATCAAAGTAGAGTAAATGCGTGGCTCTTCACCTTCATTAAGAGGAGGCTCCTCATCAAGATAAGCAATCTGAAGATCAGGGTAAGCGCGGAGCAGAAATTCAGTATTCTCCATCTCATCAGGCTTAAACTTAGCGAGACGCTGCATAGAAACCAAGAACTTGAATTTACGGCGCGCCATACGTTCTAGTTCACGTTCGAGTTTATCGGTGTTTCCTCCAAACATTTGAACAACTTCAGGATTCTCAACACGGTACAAAAGCTTGATAGCACGAGAGTAGTTCATAAATCCAGACACTGTACGGTAAAGAGTCTGGTAGCGAAGAGAAGCCCAGATACGAGTACGGAGAGTGTACTCAGGTGCAGCAGTCTTGAAACCAACACAGTAGAAAGGTAAATCATCGATTTTAGATTTGGCGGAATCTTCTTCCTTCTCGTAGCTCATGCCATTGAAGTTACCAGTCTCTTCAGCAAGAATCTTAGTATCCTTGACAAAACACTCCCACTCAGATGGATGCAAATGCTTCAGATACTCGAGCAAAGTAACACGCGCAAACTGATCATCCTCGCGGATAATTTCACGAAGAGAAAGAAGAATCTTCTCAGAATAATGAGGTACCAAGACAGTGAAAGTGGGCATGTTATCAACAGGTAAAGGCTCTGGGATAGGAGTCGAGAGAGATTGAGCAAAGAAAGAGATACGACGCTCAGCCTCCGAACCAGCAGGAAAAAATTCGGCCTTGAAAGAGTGATCTTCCTGCGCGACAAAAAATGTTGGGGCACGAAGAGTACGCTTTCCTTCCTGTTCAGAGGGGACCTATATCCAGTTAGATTAAAGTTTAAGCTAGTTTGATAATAGCAAACGTACCTGATGATAAAGAAGCTTTTGAACGTGATCTATGGCCAATAAATGCTCTCGGTACATAGAAATAATGATGGCATTCCAAATCTGAGAAATCAAAACCTTGGGCTTGTACTTAATCTCCATATCGGTAGTAGCAAGCACCTTAGAGTAAATACGTTTGGGCAAACGAGAGAAAATATTACGCCATGGAGAAAGAATTGAGACACCGAGATAGAAAGAACGGGCAACAGAGATAGCAGAGTTACCGATAATGTACCACAAGTAGGTATCCAAGAAGAAAAGAACCAAGTCAGTAACGTACATCATGATCAAAACAATCAGAGGCTGACGACGACAGAGAACATTGCCAAAATACTTCTCACCGGTGCAACGATCGATGGTCATGGTACTCAAGTTTCGGATAGGATCACGCAATGAAAGAGTCAAGAACCAGTAAGATTCAATGTACTTTGCGAAAAAGACCACTACCCAAAGACCATATGACATCCACATATCATTGGTTTTAAGGCGTGGGAAAGAAGCAGTAAATGTTTGATTGGCTACATAGCGACGTGAGTTCTTGATTGTGAGATTACCAAAAAGCGATCCCAAAGGCATCACACTGAAGTAAATGAATGTCAAGATAGCAATAATGAATTGAATGACACCAAGAACATGAGCACCTTTGTTGACTTCATCCAATTTGGTAAAACCAAAAATGTACACCGAAGGAGCAAAGTTAATTGCGAATACAATTATCATAAAAATCAAACGTCGAGTAAGATGCTGCGCACCAGCCCAGTTGCGAGGAACGAAGGCCCATTCTGAGATAGTAGCAAGAATGTTGATGAGAGAAGCGACTGTTCCTCCTAAAGCAACGGCAGACAAACGGAATTGAGGCATTGGCTGATTGTTCAACATCTGATTGTAATCCTTAGTGTAAAGAGTTGGGGAGTTGTATGCAGTGTAAAACCAGAACATAGAAATGTGAATAACCCAAATACGATTGAAGTTAGTGGCCATGTGGAACCATGAACGAGTCTCTAGATAAGTTTTGAAAAAGACGTTGGTCCACTCAACCTCCTTCAGCTTTGGGTATCTCTCCTCAACAGGAATATCAACAAGACGAGTGCCATCTTCTAACACAATACGTTGAATACCCTCGGGGTACCAAAACAGTTGATTGATATCATCGTATCCAATAACTTTGTCGTGGTCGCGCTCACGACGAACATACTTGCCATCAATAATCTGATATCCCTGGTCACGCATAAACATGTAGATCGGCGTGATAACATTTTCCAAATATTCACCTTCCGCGGCAGGCTCTACTTTAGCTTGGCATTCAGAAGAGTGGAAGTAATCATCCGCACATCGGAAAATGAAGCACAAAAGCTCAGAGCAGAAACGAGCTTGATTAGCTTCACCCCAAATAAGAAGATAGAGAGCAATCTGGCGCGCACGCTCATGCTGCGACATTTGGTTCATACGAGTCTTCCATCTGTATTCAGCAGCTTCGAGTGAGCTGTCGCCCTGGAGTTCCTCCAAAGTTTGCTCAACATTTTCAGGAGGTGCAATTTGAGGAGTAGGAGTGTTTTTCTTTTTTGAGAAAAGCTTAGACTTCGATTTCTTTCTGTGTTTCTTAGAACCAATCTTCATGTTACGGAATCCAACTTCATCATCAAGATCCAAGTGAGCAGCAAAGTACCATTTTCTGTAATTAGCATGATCACCACCAATGTAGTCTGCATGAAGCGAGAGAAGGGCCTGATTGGGAGTCATACGAGAAGCACGAGAGTCAAGTAAAATCATAAAGTGATCAAACATGTTTCTCATAGAATCACGCTGGAATCCAAACTTGTTGGTAAGATCAATGAAAATGTCTTCGATTTCCTCCTTCGAAATAGGAATCTGGTTATCAGGAGTCCATGTAGGATAAAGCTCACGAGACAAAGCTGGAGTGTTGGCAAAGTTGTTCTCATAGTCTAATCCGTAAACAGGAGTGGAAGCTCCAGACGAACGGTTTCCATTGTAAGAGGCTTGCGAAGACGAAGCACGGTAAGCACGAGGTTGTCTATCATGCGCATACTGCTGGTAACGTTCATCTCCACGACCGTAGTAGTCCATTTCAGCAGCACGGGCCATGTCAGATCGCATGGTAAAGTCGGAAAAAGTTTCAGAATCCTGGTCAGAGTCACGACCTCGGCGCTTTCCTTTACCGGCATTGGCAGCAGCGCGAGGAGCGTAAGGGACATTTCCTGCAACAGGGGGAGCATCTGCGACAACAAGAGTCAGAAAAAACTCGTTCTAACTACAACAAGCCACAACGCAAAACGTGAATACATACCGTAAATATCAGCAGGAGCTGCTGGATAAGCATCAGCGGGATATCCGTCATACTGTTCATCATAGTAATCCGCTTGTCCTTCAGGAGGATAAAAGCCGGTGCCTTGATGGTAGCCATGCTCAGCGTACGACGCGTCCTCGGGGTCGTAGTACTGGTTATCAGTGGGATAACCAGCTTGATCATAGTGACCGTGCTGAGCGTCATACTGGTCGTAGTTGTCATAAGCAGGATCGTAAGGCTGTTGCTCATAACCTTGCTCATAGTACTCGTGACCGCGTTGCCCTTCAGCAGGCTCCTCATATTGCGGATGCGAAGCCATATTGCTGCGGATGTCAAATTGAGACCTTATCGAAAGGAAGTCAATAAACTAACCTCTAATGGTTGTCTGCGCAGCGGGAGAGCAAAAAGTTCCTGTAAAAGAGGGATGGTTAGCACGGGACGCGTCTTAAAAGTACGCGCTTCTGAAGCCCCTTAAAGCTTCTGTTGCCAGTTTTTGAATCAATCATAGTTTGATAACATTGAGTATCAGTGATAATATAAAAAGGTACAGTACACAATGCTAAATTATGATCGAGGTTCGCGCAACAAATGGGATCGTATGACGCACGAAGCAAGCAAAATTCTTAAAGGGGCTGAAGTGCGCTCCTAAACCAGGGGAGACGATGCTACGTACCGACACAAATGCAGAGCAGCACACCCAGATGGCTGACGAGTGAAGGGGGAAAAGAGGGTGGGAGGGAGAGAGGAAGGGAGGAAGGGAAGGAAGAAGAGGAGGAGAAGAGTGCGAGGGAAAGAAGAAAGAGGAGAGCGAGATAGAAAGGATAAAAGCGGAAAGCAGGGCGGCGGGCCGACACAGACGAGCGAGGTCGGTGAAAAAGCCTAAGCAAAAAAAGTGCGTTCCAAAGGCAAAGCCGCTGCTGCTCTTTGGGTTGCTTTTTGGGCATTCGGGGGCGGGTCGAGCAGGGTTCGGGGTCCTGGCCAAAAATAGCTGCCCCCAATCGGGCTTAGCGCACCCTGGATGCATAATTCTGCACTGCGCCGCTGCAGAAAAAAAAACTCCCCGGCTACCGCAGCTCCGGATGCAATCTCGTTTTTCATGCCATTTGTTCCCTGTATTTTTTTGTATGGCGTTACTTCCATTTAGGCCGTCAAAAGCTGTTTTTGCAGAACTCGAAAACAGGAACAAAGATAAGAACCGCACATGGTCGCTGTTCGTCAAAGGTCAGGTACGGAGATCCGCAAAAGGTAAATTAGACTTACTTTTTGTCACGCGTGAGCGACGCGTAGATTTCGTGACCCGCGCAGAGCCACATTTTCTTTAACTTTAGTCAGCATTCTTGGGTCAGCTGCACTCGGACAAGGCTAAGCAGAACTCGGAAACACGCGCTACGCGTAGCAACTTGTTTACTTTCGTAGCTTACCACGCTCTTAGCTAACTCCTCTTTATTTTGATTAATCTACCACCCCAAGCTCTTTTGTTTGGTTTCTACATTCTTCTTTATTGGCTGTAATAACTGTTTATAATTTGCATTAAAGGCAATCGCTTCAAATTTACAGGCATGGCCCAGCTACTTCGTGTACCTGAGCAAGCGCTCGCTCAGAATCAAGTCTATACGACTCCTCGTCAATCACAAGAGTTCATCCAGACATTTATGTCGGCTTCTTTTGGATGTCTGACCTTCTTGAGGTTTGTCATATTTTTTTGTTATGACGGAAAGGGTCGCTTACTAGTTTTCAGAGGTCTCTTTGCAGATGACAACTACGACGACGAACGCTTTCAAGCTGATCCAAACTCGCGTGACCATGTTAGATTGAAACTTCTTAAGCGCGGTGTTTCTCATCATGCAGATACTCTTTTGAATTGGCTAGAACACGGCATATTTGACGCTCTTGAACGCGGTTACTTGGCTGCTGCTATATTTGCTGTCTTTTGCGATCCCGCGCAACCGCACTCTCTTCATGAATCTTACACCTTTTCTGTTGATTACCGCGACAATTCGCCTTGTTCTCTCGCACTGGAACACTCATCAGGAAGTGGCTTACGTGTAGGAGTCACGCCAGGCGACGTTCGCAAAAATCTGCAGCAGCTTATGCGTCGCTTCATTCTCATAACTCAAAATCTTCCTCCTCTTCCTGATACGCGCTATGTTTCCGTACAGCTTGTTTTCAATGACTTCTGCCCTTCCGACTATCAGCCTCCCGGATTTCGGGATGCCTCTGCGGATCAAGCACCAAGCTTTTACACATCTGACGCTGATCCCCTACTACGAGAGACCGTGGGAACTATCACCGCAGGTTGGCATGCGCTTGCTCTCAATCTGTCCTGTATTCCAGAACATAGCAATCGGGAACTGATTACGGATTCACAAATTATGGCTTCACAGGCTCTATCTGCCTCGAGTCAATCGTCGTCGTCACCTACGCGTCGTAATAAGAAGATGCGGATGCAAAACGCGCTGGATGACATAGTCACTCCCAAATGGGGAATATCCAACATCAAAACACGTGCACAAGCGATAAACGACTCTTTCGATAGCAAAACGCCGCCAGATATAGTCGTCAAACCTGAATCCGAGGATCCCGTACGCAAGGCGCTGAACACTATGGTGAACTACTGAATTTTTTTGGTTTTCTCTAGTCGTCACATGCCATTAACTAACTGTGATATACTAACTTTTAGTGCCGACAGCCCAGCATACCTGATAGTGCTGACGCGACTCAGCCTCTACCTCAAAACTCCCAACTACCGTCTTTATCGGGCGCACAACCCGGAAACTCTATTTCTAATACCTTAAATAGCAGGTCTAACTCTAAATGCTCGAGAGAATCTACGGATGGACCCAAGCCGCAGATTGCACATTCACCTGCGCGCCAAAAAAAGAAGAATGTCAAATCTTCCTCTAGCAAATCGCAGAATGCGGCGTCAAAGAAGCTTCTTGCTAAGCCCATTCCACGGCATCAGGGTGTTAATTCGAATGCATGCTCAACTGCAAGGGACTCTGTAAGCGTGCCGACGCCTGTGCGCAAGCCTCAGTCAGAGCAATTGCACTCTCTGCCTTCTCAGAGCGACGATAAAGCGGACAGTGCTATTAATCTGCAGATCTCGTGCGAATGTGGTTATCATGCGCATAATGACCTTTATGACTTAGTTGAGTGCACAAGCTGCTCAAAATGGAAACATCTTCACTGTTATGGATTTCAACATACTGAAGACGAAACTTTACAAACTGAGTTTATTTGCTGTTCTTGCAAATTTGGCCCACAGTCTATGACAACGGAGATGGTGGCCAAGGTGTCGATGTTGGGTGTTTTTAGACGCGCTGTTAAAGTACTGTATTCTGAGACTTTCGGGAAAATTATGAAAGGCTCGGGAACATTCACGCACCGTTTTGCTAAAATTCTCGGTAACTCTTTTTTTATTTTTTTTCTGATTTTGCGCGCAATTCGACAGAACAGTCTTTGTCTAACGTCTTGGAATGCCCTAATTAGGTACCTCTGATGCCGATTGCAACTTGATTGTCCGTTTACTCCGGTTTGAGGGCGTAATCGTTGTCGTAAATGGCCAACGGAATCCTGACTTAGTTGACACTCAGGAGATTAGATCTAAGTTGACTCAGAGATACTTCAACAAGTCTGAAGATATCTTGGCTACTGTATTTTATTTTTGGTTTATTGACGCTATCAACTCCAACTAACGAATTTTCGCAGGCTGATAAATTACACACCGTTCTCGAGTTAAGTGCTACGATCGACCAGTCGAGCTCTAAATCATCGACTTCTGCATCAGTGTCAACGCTCCCATCTTCTCCTTCTAACCTTCATCTACAAGATCTTATGCCAATTGAGATTGACGATAAAGCGAACACTGCCGCACTTTCAATATCGCTTGAGTCAACGAATTCCACAGCCACTAACAATGTCACAAATTTAAGCCAAGAACTGGCAAACTTTACCGTTAAGGAGGAGTCTAGCGGAAGACCTTTGTCTCTCAAACGCAAGATTAGTGTCGTTGAAAGTCCCATTCACGCGGTTTACTAACTCCGTGCAAGCGAGAAGTAAGGGTTGCTAATTGTCGTACGAACGCTATGTAAACTCTGTATATCACCGCTTTGGAATGCCTGTTTTTGCTTTATGTGTTTGTATTATTAGTCTGTGCTGCCATGGTCTCTGAATTTGCTACGATTTTGCTCGTTTACGATTCAATTTGCTAAAAATTTCTTTTACTTTACGATTTTGCTTTAATACAAAACATCTTTTGCTGTAACTATATATTTGAGTAGTGAACTTTATCGAGTGCACAGCTTAATCTAGTACAACCCCCTTAAAGTAATCAGCATCATACTATTTCAGAAATTTATAAACGTGGACTTGAGAAAAGCAAGATCCTAACCAAATCCAGCCAATTTCTGTCTTACAGGGAACTAAAACCAGATTGAGAACATTGCAAACAAAAACAGATTCAGTCAGTTACTGCTAAACTTAACGTAAATCTATAATTTTAAAGAGTTCCCAATCCACAAACTTACGGTGGTCCAAAAGTAAAATTTAAAGGCGGAAACTGGAGTGATCTTTTGGTACCTTTTAATGACCTAAAAACTCCGAGAAGTAAAGCCTCACTGATCACTTTCTTTGCATTTCTGCAAGTTTGGAGATCAATCAATCGGCTTTTGTGGTTTTTGTTTTCTGCCTTTTAAGATTGCTTTGTTTTTCTTTCCCTCTTTTTTTGTTGCTTGTCGGACTGCATAAAGTAAGATTAAACTGGTCGTTAATAGAAAGTGAACTGTTTGAGAGTTGTCATAAAAACGATTCCCAAATCAAGATTTCTTGTGGCATTTGTTTTTTTGCCTCAATTATACAGCTCTGTCAACTTCACTAGGATGCGAACTTTTTTGAATTTAGAGATATACTAATAAAGTTTGAAGTTGATCAGAATTATCTGTGTTATTTGAGTGTATATATTCGTTCATCATGTCTTCAGTTCCGCAATTGTTTTGTAAGTGGTGTAATTTGAACATGCTAAAATAGGTACTTTTTACTTACTTCCTTAAAGATCGGACTTCCAAAACAATTGGATTAATAGACTCTACTCCTCGCTATAGCGAAGTTGAGGGATTTCAAAAGTACGATTTCATGATGCAATCTGGTTGGCAATTAGCTTACAGAAAACTAGGCCGTCGGGTACTACTCGAACATGCAAGTACTCTTCATCCGGTGGATACTTCGCGTATACGACAGTTGATACTGTCGTGATTGCTCAATCTTCTACTGGCAGTGTACTACAAACTATTCCATTACCAAATGTTTACGAGCTTCAATTTTCGCCCAAGGGAAGCTATCTTATGACTTTTGAGCGACCCTTGAAAACTGAGGAAGGAAAAGCTCCACATGCAAATTTCAAGATCTTTGAAGTTGCCACTGGTGAGAAATTGGGCCAGTTTGTCCAAAAGGTTCAGACAATGACGTATGTTCAATTTTCAAACTGGGGTTAAAGATGTTAGAAGTATTTACTAATTTCTGTATAGTAATTTCCAGTTTACTTACGATGAGAAATTTTGCGCCAGGTTGGTGCCGAATGAATTGCAGTTTTATGATACCAAACTTCTCAGTTCTTCTCCAATTCAAAGACTACAAAAGGATGGAATGGCGTCGTTTGCCATTTGCCCAGGGAATAGTTACTACACTGCAGTTTTTGTTCCCGAACGCAAAGGAAAGCCCGCTATTGTTGATGTTTACAATGCCCCAAGTTTCAATCGTCCTCTTTCTAGCAAGACTTTATTCAAGGCTGAGCATGTAGTTTTAAAATGGAACAAGCTCGGAACAAGTTTAATAGTTTGGTCGCAAACAGAAGTTGATCAAACCGGTAAGAGTTACTATGGCGAATCAAATCTTTATCTTCGAGGAATTGCCGGTAATTATGACTGTCGTATCAACCTTGACAAAGAAGGTCCAGTTCACGATGTTGCATGGTCGCCAGACTCAAAGGAGTTTGCAGTCGTTTACGGGTACATGCCTGCTAAGACCATGATTTTCAACCACCGTGGAGAGACCATACGTACACTTCCTCTTGGACCCCGTAACACTTTACTTTACTCCCCTCATGGCAAATATTTGATTGTTGCTGGATTCGGGAACTTACAAGGTGAAGTTGACGTTTACGACCGTCTTGCTGATTTCAAGAAAGTTGCAACAATTGATGGCTCTAATACCAGTGTTTGTGAATGGTCTCCTGATGGACAGTATATCATGTTTGCTACATGTTCTCCTCGTCTTCGTGTTGACAATGGTGTAAAGATCTTCCATGTTTCTGGAAAGCTTGTTTACGTCAATGAAATGACAGAGCTGTTTTCTGCTTCTTGGCGACCTGAATCTCCTGAAACTTACCCTCTGCGTCCTCTTCTTGCTGAGCCTGAAGTTCATGCCTCCGCTAAGTCTGTCGAAGTGAAAGTTGCTCCCAAGGTCGCAGGTGCCTACCGGCCTCCGCATGCTCGAGGAAGTGCTACTCCTTTGCATTTCAAGCGTGAAGACGAAGGTGGCTTTGCGATTGATGCTGTCGATGCCGCTCAGCAGCGTGTTCGTGCACGAAGGGTAATTCCAGGAGCTGCTGCTGCAGAGCCTGAACCAGCTACTGATGAGCTCTTATCGAAGGCTGCTTTGAAAAATAAAAAGAAGCGTGAGGCGAAGAAAGCTGGTAAAGCCGCTGAAGTTGCTGCTGCTGCCGAAAAAGAGGCCAAGGAAATTCTTACTGGTTCAAACTCTAGTGCTTCAGTCAGTGCCGAGTCAGCTCCTCCTGGATTAGAAGTGACTAAGAATGGCGTAACATTTAAGAACCCGCAAGACGAGAAGAAGTTCCGCGGTCTGATGAAGAAATTGCGGGCCATAGAGGATTTGAAGATGAGACAAGCCAATGGAGAGAAACTGGAGGAAACACAAGTTGCGAAAATCAAAACCGAGGATTCAGTCAAGAAGGATTTGTCCGCTTTAGGTTGGACCGGTTAGATTTCTTTGGAGGATAGTCTCAATTTCCAAGGTCATAATCGTTAATATTGCTACGATGACGTGTCACTCTTGGGAAGGGACAAAAAAGTTGTTTTGTTATAGTTTGAAAAGTATCTATTATCATTATAATTAGTTGGAGGTAGCATAGAAACTAGGGGGCTGCGTATCAATAATCTTGTTTCTTTGTATTCTAGTCGTTAAATATATTTTCAGCTTTCTGTGTTGACCAATCAACTACTTTGGGTAGATATTTCACTATTATAGGTAGTTGGAGTATAATAGTATATAGGAATTGTCGGTAAAATCTACTCGTTCAATACATTTGATGTCTCGTAGTTTTCGTCATATGCGTTTACATCCCATGCATCCAATGAATGCGGCTTATATCTATGACAGTATCAGTGATGCATAGTTGTCAGTTACGTGTATTTTTACATAGTGGTTTAGCATCTGAATAATCGATGAGTGAGAATCATTATTCATGTTTTATCACTGGCGCTACAGGCCTCTTAGGCCGCCAAATCTATAAACGGTTCACTGAATATAGCCCATCATGGAAAGTCACCGGTGCAGGCAAGATTTAACGACTTAACTTTAGATTAAGGAAACTGCTAATGAATGATAGGATTTACTTCGGCACAAGATCCATTCATTGAGCTCGACATTACAAACTCTGATGCTGTTGCTGAGTTGTTAGAGTCTAAGCGGTAAATCTGACTGTGAAATGTTTTTGAAGACAGCGCCATACTGATCTTCCTAGTCCATCAATCGTTATACACTCTGCCGCTGAACGTAGGCCGGATGTCGCAATGCTAAATCCGAGTCAAGTTGAGTTGTTGAATGTTAACGCGTCTCGGAATCTCGCCAAAATCACGAATAACCTGGGAATTCCTGTCATATATGTCTCAACAGGTAGTGAGCACTTCAATCTAAATCGCGTATGCTAATTTGCGACGCGTCAGATTATGTCTTTGACGGGAAGAATCCTCCTTATGAACCAAATGACAACACTAAGTAAGTAGAAAAAGCGCAAGTCTTGTGACTGCTAATTGAGATTTTGCGAACAAGTCCCACGAATTTCTACGGAATCACCAAGAGAAATGGCGAGATTGAGATGCTAAAATATAACCCAAAGGCTATAATTTTGCGCGTACCTGTTTTATATGGAGACACTGACGATGATTCCAAGTCAGCCATAAACTGTCTTGTCGACATAGTCATGGTCAGAACCAATTGCAAGTTGATATATCACTGCTAACCAAAGTTAAGAACTCTTCAAAGGGCAAAATAATTGATATGGATAACTGGCAGATAAGATATCCTACGTATGTTATATATAATTCAAGCCTCGAATATTTACTAATATGCGCGACAGAAACACCTTCGATGTTGCACGTGTTATTAAAGACATTTCAAGTAAGTCATGCTAATATTTATATGTAATACAGCTAAACTGTTCCTAGCTCTTGCCGTCTCCGGCGCAAGTGTACCTTCCAAACTTCATTTCAGCGCCACGCAAAAATATACCAAGTGAGTATTGACGATTTGCTGGTATAAAAATCGGATGACGAATACTAAATACTGACTTACTCTACTGATTCCAAATATGCCAAATACTAGCGGAGATTTTAGGGGTATCAAGCGGCAATCTTAGAAATATAGACACTGTCGACGAAATGCAATCTTCATCAGCAGTTTCCAGACCTTACAACTGTCAGCTTTCCAACAAGAAGTTAAATGATTTAGGTATTGATACAAGTTTCGTAGATTTTACTGAATGGTGGAAAAGAAAACTCCTACCTCACAGAAGATAGCAAAATTAGATTCATACCATTTCAAAATTGTTCAAATAAGTCTATTATTTACACATCTTGTCTCTACTCGGACTTCGGTTCCTGTTTCTTTTTCTCAACCTCCTCCTTAGAAGTAGAAGCGGCTACTCCAGGTCTCTTTCTGATACCACCATCGCGCAGATATCCGCATATAACCTTATAAATAATCCACAAGCACCCCGCCAAAATAACTACTACTGTCCAGGGCTGTACGTATTTATATGATTCCAAAGGCACGACAGGTATGCTTAGTTTGGTAATGACTTCTGTAAAGTTTTCAGAAGTACTAAATGACATGTTAGGTGTCAAATAGTGAAACGAAGTTCCAGCAGGAAACAGCTTTTCGTGACCAATAAAGTTATTGTCAAACGGTCCTGCTGTCATAGTTGCTTCATCAGAATTATCGCAGGCCCAGAAAACAGATGGCCAAGGAATGTCGTGAACCACGGCGGTGGTATTCCAGTCAGGAATTTCGTATCGTGAGTGCATTGGTATTTCAACATCAATACGTTGCAATGGCAAAATCTTCTCTTCTTCAGACGGTGGTATCAATTCTAAGAGCATTGTACTACCCCATTTGTCTACCATCCAGACTGGTATTTCTAAATCAGTCTCGCCCCATATTCCGACTACGCGCTTGACTCCGCCAGCTTGCGCATCAGCAAGATCCGATATCTGATACTTATCAACAAATATATAGTTTGGTAATATATAGTATCCGTAAAGCCCGCATGACACAGGAATATTTCGAATCTCAAATTCTCCAGTTGTTGGATCTACAATTTGATTTCTTGTTTTGGTGCGAGGAACGTTGAGATCACCGTATATGGTAGTTAAGTGCTTGGGATGAAGTCCATACGGAACCCTGAAGTCTGGCGTGAAAGTTGCTGGCGTCGCCAGATTTCTGTAACGTGGTTGAGTATCGAAAAGAGTGGGTACTAATGACAGATCAAGTTAGTTGATGAAGTACCTATGATATTTGAGAGAAATTTACCAAACTGATCATTCTCGCCTATAGTCGCGATAATGCCGGCAAACGTCACATCTCCTTCTGGATTATCAGCTATTTTCCCCAGTATGCCAACTTCTACTCTGTGAATATCTGTTTCTCCTTTGTAGAAAGTAGTTGTCCAATTTCCGGAATGCCAATAAGCTTCCACGATTAGTCGATCCTTCAGTTTATTTGGTACATCGTCAGCTGTTGAATAAGCAATACTGATGCTATCTGATGCCTCCAAGCTGCTCAAGTCGACATTAGATGCGGAATCCGCACCATTAGCAACGTCATAAGCCTTACCAAGATATCCACTAAGAAAAGATTTATTCGTGGAGGTTGAGTAAAAATAATGTCCATAAGGCGTTTCTATAAAGGAATCCTCTCCTATGCAGTGTGCTGAGGGTACAGCAGATTTGACAAAATCGCATATTTTATTCCTACAATACATCAGCAAAACTCCTCCATGCTCATTTCAAAATATCTCACCAATCCACATTTTCTTTTGGAAGTAAAGAAATATGAGTTCCCCATTGAATTGGCCGATCAAACGGAGAAACGTGTGGGTAGTTTTCACTTGATCCAATCTCAATTCGTATACTTTCCACTGACTCTAATAGATTTTGTTCCTTTCATAATTAGAAACGTTTACCAATTGATACTAAATTTCAAACCCACTTTTTCTTTCAGTAATTGCTTCGAAATCACAAATCTATCCTGCCGAGCTGCAGGAACATCTTGTAGCTCCAACCTCTCTTCAGAAAGTCGTAGCGTGTCGGGTGTATGACGAAAACTATCAGAAGCAATAAATGTGTGCCGCTCCCTTACAATTTCCATTTCCCAATTGCTTTCTCAAAAAATGATTTCTATAACAGCTGCAATTGAGAAACAAAAAGTATAGATGTCGAAGCCAGATAACACCAAACGGCTCGAGATTGGGAGAAACGTCACCTAACCCAAACTTATTGTCCAATTTGAGGTTCGTGCTGAAAGTTGCTGAAGTTTCGCTATGGCTAACGAGGTTTAAGACAATCAATTTACAGGAATTACTATATGAAATAAGAAGAATATATATTACTATACACATCGTAATCAAACACGAAAACAAAATGAAAGAAAAAACCATACTACTCAAATGCAGGCAATTCGTCTACCGTCGTCTGGGCCGTCTTGCCCTGTTTCCAAAAGCGTCAGGTCCAGAAGACTTGGGACCCATTTCGCCTCCTTGGTTGGTAGGCATCCTACGACTAATAGCTTTGCTCGAAACACCCGCACCAATTTCAATGTCAGGCTCTTCAATGACCAGTCCTTCTTCCAAGCGCTGTCCACCTGTTCCTCCATATTCGGCAGTTGTAACCCAGCGTCTATCGGCGTCCGTGAGACGATCGATAGGAATAGTAGATACACCTGTTGAGTATTCACAGCAGTCTCTGGGACCAAAGCCAACACCCCATCTGCATCGAAGAGTGTAATCTTCTTCAGAATAAGTCTCCATGGTATTCTTGATTATTTCAGCATCAGATCTGTAGTAAACTTTCAAGAAGGCGCATCGTTTGTCTTTATTCATAATTACACTTTGAACAGGACAGCACTGCTCGAAAACTGAAATAAGCTTATCTTCAGACATGTGTTGAGGAACTCCACCAACGAACAACGTACGGCTGAGAACTCGAATGCTACCCTTGGGAATAGTGGGATCACGAGTAACAGTCTTTGGGCGTTTTTCGACTGGAGCTCGTGGGTAAATGCGGCCCACAGGAGAAGGAGATCTATAACCACGCGGACTTCGCGAACGGTAGTCTGGGGAACGACGACCTCGAGGGGAACGACTTCTATCTCTGTCCCGCCTATCTGAGCTCATAGTGGGCCATGATGGTGTGGTGCTCATGGGTTGCGACATTGCCATTCCTCCAGCAGCCTGTAAGATTGACGCTACTTGTGTGATTGGCATTCCTTGAGCTAACATAAGTTGCATCAAAGCGACCTGTTGATCGACATTTGCAGCAGGCGCTTGAGGTTGTGCAGCAGGGAAAGCTGGAAATCCGGGAATGGAGATAGGTTGTTGCGGCTGTTGAAACTGCTGTTGTCCAGACAGCAAAGGCAGAAGGGAAGACATATCAGTCGGAACAGATGCAGGTGTTGCCGAAGGTACGCTTGTGGGAGGAGGTGGAGGAGGTGCCTGCGTCACACCTGATAGCAGACTTGCTAGATCAAGTTGTGCTTGTGACGAT
>JAJLWK010000232.1:0-20721 GCA_030570675.1 Myxozyma neglecta | reverse complement strand
CATGGGAGGGTCACCACGGTCCTAGCCACGCTGTCGAGCACAAGAAAGACGAGGAACACCACTAACCGACATCATTCAAATTGTACAACGTTTGCGAAATCTAAAAATCAAAAAGAATTGAAGAATAGCACAGACGATTTTTATGATAGATGTGGGATACCCACAGAGAACTTCGTTGAGTTGATATATGAATGGGATCACAGTAGAGTCATCGATTGGCTCTAAAAGGGGAATACTTGTTTTTGCGTGTTTTATAGTTTGTCTTGTTTGGGTTATCATCATTCTGTTTATATTGCATTTTTTTATTCAATGAACTGGTCTTAATATGTTCACTTGCACCTTCTGAACCGGCTACTAATTAAAATCACACCTATGAGCGAGCTAATAGTTTTTTGATATGTACGTTAATTATGCATTATGTACTCACAATTGTCAAAACCTATTACGAAATCAATTGCAAGATATTGAAGTCATTATTAAAGAAACCGTCCACTTTGAAAAGAAAAATCTATAATCATAATCGTTGAACTGATTACAGAATACCAATACTACCATCTGAGAATAGTTATATACACCCTTTTACAACAATTCAAACTCCCGTTCATGTTCTTCCAAAAGAACTTTAAACTGCTTTCTAACTTTTCTCCTACCACCTCTAATTGTTCTCCTAATTCTTGTTAAAGCACTAGCGACTGCAGTGAATATATATTTCTCTCCCATCCAGGAAACTCCAAAATTGACCACTGCAGTAACTAAAATGAAAACTTTGAATTCGAGCGACAGAGGTGTCAAAACGAGTAAATTGAACAACCATTTGGGCGGAGCAAATAATATGCCTGTAATCACTGCAGTAGTAACTGCGATTATCGCCATGAAGGGAACTAGATGACTGTCAATATCTAATATAAACTTCCAATAAAAAAAATAAAACTCACGATTTTTTGTCATGACTTCCCGATATGGAGGTCCAACACTCAGCACAATAGCCACAAAAATATACTGATAACAAGAAGCCAAAAATAAACTTGTGTTGTCTGAACTTTGAACGTGACTATCATCAGATCCCGGAATAGGCGGTGTATACCAAGATTGCCTTTTCACAGCTTCCCAAATTAGAAATTGGAATAGTATACTGATGATAATCTGTCCAACTAATTTTGTCAAAATTTTTAAAGATACAAGATTTGCCGTTGGCCGTTTCCGACTTAGAACTGGATATGGTCCAGCCCATGCCACTAGAAAATGTTAGTATTTCAGTATTAGCATAATCAGAGGAAGCGCATACTAAACACGGCAATTGGTAAAATCAAAAACATATCAATCAACAAAAACTGGAAATCACCCAAATTCGTTCCAGATTCATACAGAATTCCGACCGTCATAAACTGAATAGCTGAGTACAGAGACATATACTTAAAGCACGTAAAGCTAGTAACTAAAGATGCACGTCCTTCTCTTATAACATCCGGCACACAAGATATTTCAAAAATTCGAGATGTAAATGGTGCTGCTACACTTGCTTCTGCTTCTGATAGTGAAATTCCAACATCAGCTGCTTTCAATGCACCGCAATCATTTGCTCCGTCACCGCAGAAACATACAGAGTAATCAATTTCTTGAAGTTTCTCTACAAGCTCGTGCTTTTCATCCGGTGACATGCGCGCGTAGATACTAGCTTTGATTAACATTCGTTTGATCACGTCTTCAGAAGAGTAATTCATAATGTATCTGAAGACTTCACCTGTGATTGCGAGCGTGTATTTGCGCATAATTGTGGCAGACAATCGCGAAGGCGCATGGGGCGACATTTTTGGTAATAAAGTCGTAGAATCAAGAGTAATGTGTTCGTTGTCAATACAAGCCCACTCAATACCCATCTCGTCCGATCGGAAATGAGGTACAAAAACGGGTGCTTCAGGGTGAACAAGCCCACATTCTCGTGAAACACTAATTGCTGTTAGGACGTTATCGCCAGTACACATGACTGTTCGTAGGTTTGCAGCTTCAAGTTCTTGAATGATGCTCTTAGTTGACGGCTTCAACTTGTTCTCAAAGACGATAAACCCGATGAAATCAAGATCCTTCTCAACCTCTTCTCTCTTTAACTTTTGCGCCTTATACCAGGTCATTTTAGGTAAAGTTTTGGCAGCAATACCAATAACACGGTATCCACGATGTGTATAGCTCTCGAGCGTTTGCTCATAATCATCAGGGAAACTATCCGCGTTACAAATCTGTGGAAGTACTTCAGGAGCTCCTTTAACATAAACCTGCATATTCGTGTCACGAAGTCGTTTTACGACAACTGACATTCGTCGTAGCTGCGAGACAAATTCAAACATTTTGATGATGCCAACATTTGCTTCATCGGGATTCATTTGAGTAAAGTCCGTCTCGCCAGTGTCGGCGGACACAATCGTGCGAGCTAACTTTCGCGGTGGTAGCATGATTAGTGGAGAAAGACTTTCCGCACCACAAGATGGGGATGTAATTCTTTGAGAAGTAGTCGGTGAGTTAGATGAGGTAGTTGTATTCCCATCTTCAATAATCTCAGGCGGTGTATAAAGTTCACCATCTTCATACATTCCCCATCCAGTATACATAAACATTTTGATATCTAGCGGATCACCCATAAGCTCACCATCGATAAGTTTAAGAGAATGACAGCTAGCCATTGCAGAAATCATCGAGAGTCTTGTCGCCCATTCTGACCTTGCTTCCTTCGCGGAAGCGGGAATTACCTCTTTCGCGTCAGGAAATACTGTGGAAAAGACACGTTCTTGCTGTTTCGTTACTAGGATTCCTAAAACGTCAAGACCATCTTCTGTCAACGTGCCAGTCTTATCAAAACAAACTATATCTAATTTTCCGCCAACATTAACGCGATTCGGACTAATGCAAAATATGTTCTTTTTCTTTAATCGGCCAAGTGCAATGTTAGTGCCAATTGTCAAAGTAGCAGGAAGTGCAGGAGGAACGACAATGGTGATCAAATCAAGCGAGCGAAATGCAATCAAACTAGCAGGTAATCCAAGTCTAATAAATGTAATTGTGTAAAAAATAAATCCTACAGCAGCCATAGCAGACATGAAGGCAATGTATCTAAATGAATCACGGTAAAACTTGAATCCAGAAGGTTTGGGAAACAACATTGATCGAACAAGAGCTCCTTTTGTGGTATTGAAACCAGTTCGAACTGCCAAAGCAAGCGCAACGGCTCCTTCTTCTTCTTGAGAGTTTTCAGGCGAGTTTGATGATGAGGCTGCATCTTGTGGTTTACGTAGACGGACAATCTTCGTACCACAGAATAGAAAGTTGCGCGCGAGATCTGGGGCAATGGTGATACCAGAATCAAGAAGATGCATCATTGTCTCATGAGTGGCAGGATACTTGGAAACAGGGATAGACTCTCCAGTGAGCATACTTTCATTGACGATACCATCACCGGTAAGCAAAATTGAGTCGCAAGGAAACTCTGAGAGAACGGGATCTGAAACTTCATAGATATCTCCGGGTACCAATTCTGTTGATGGAATTGTGGCCCAATAATTCTCGCGCAAGACATGCACATCACAAACATGTCTTGAGATCTCGCGCAGTCGTCGCATATTGCCTTTTGTTTCAATAAGGGTATTGGTGATACTAATAGCAGATATGACGAGAATGCATGAAGCATAGTAGTAATATTCATCCAGGGACCACAAAATCATAGAGAATAACTGGAAAATATAAAAAGGATGCAAAACTTCATCAACGAGCAGCTTTCCAATTGACTTGTCTTCAATATCAATGCTGTTTTGACCAAATACAGTAACACGTTCACCAACGGTAATACTATCGAGACCTCGACGAACAGTTGCTAAATTCTCCCATGATACATCGTGCCAATCGTTGTTTAACTCGAACTTGCCATCAATAGGATTCAATAGCAAGCGCATGTAGCGGTAATCAAAGTAATGAAGAACTTTGATTGTTGGGTCAAAATCGGGGTCAATGGACGCTTTTGAAGAAGAACGCATGTTGAAAACAGAAGACATGGGATAATTATATGATTTTTTTTCGATATCGTGGAATGATAGTTCACCCCATTGATTCTTATTGGTTAGCGTATATTTATCAACCTACGTCTGCACTTACCTCAAGAACTACCCAGTCACATTGTGAGAGAGGAACAGTATAACCAAGAAGAGACACCCGCCAGCGAGGTATCCAACGAAGCAACAAATAAGCGATTCCACCAGTGCAAACGCAAAGGGCAATCATTAGACTCATTCTAAGTTTGCTAGTTTTATAGCCAGCTAATGCAAGTACCAAATCCTCCTCAGGTAAATATACCGTCTGTTGCATTATCAGCGGAGGACTTTGATCTTCATTCAGTGATGATTGATCGTATGAAAGACGCTCACTGAGGAGTGGCTGATGAGGTGCATCTGCGTGTGAAAATGGCTTGTATAAATTTTCACGACCTTCTTCAAAATGCACGTGCTGGTTAAACTGAGCAGAGGGAACAGTGTGTAGACTATGAGTCTCTTCTGGTGCTTCCATGCTTATGCGGTCTTCATAGTCGAGGCGTTGTCTACGAGAATAAATGTCATGTCCTTCGTCGTCAGATGCTGATTCATATCCATCGATGTCTGCATCGTATCTGTAGCCGTGAGAGCGTCGGTCAATTTCGTTTGCGCGCTCAACGGCTGCGGCATCAAAAAAACGAAAGCTCTGAGTAGAAGAAACAGAATTTGAACGTGAGCGTGAGCGGTTGTCTAAATGCAAATGTGCATGGCCGCGATGAGCAAAAGCGGAAACAGAGGACGGAACGCTGTCAGGAGCCGGACCGTCGAAAGGTGCATCTTGGGCCATTTCGCCGTAATAGCTAGTTTCTGTCGCTGTGGAGTCGCGACGAAAGCGACGACGACCACGAGCAGAGCCGGCAGAGGTATCAGAAAACACAGAAATGACAGATTCCGACCGAGCTAGAGCATGCCCATTATCAGACTCCAGTCCAGACGGGCCGTTGGTTTCTTCGCCGCCTGCGTTTGTGGAGTGCGCTGGAGACATGGCGGAGTTCGAGTCGGATCGGTGTGTCAGGATATTTATATTGTGCAATCAGCTACAGACGCATGACAGCGCACCAGAGACGACAAGGACTGAGAACAGACGGCCACGAGGCAATCGTTGAAATGGCGGGTCCTCCTAAACAGGCACAACGACCGAGCAAGCCCAGATAGTCTCGTGAAGTTTATCGTTATCCGCGGTGATGTCACCTTAAAGTTGTGACTCATACCTTAGATAAGCGGGAGCATAACCGTCACCGACAGCGTGGCGACTTGTGTGACTCAGGTGGCTGCGGCGTCGGCGGCGTCGGCGGCGACTGGTCCGCCAGGTCCTTTTTTTGTTTGGTTTTCTTCTTTGCCTTCGTTTTTGCCTCCGTTTTTGCGAACCCGACGCTTCCCCGCGCGCGCAGAAAGCCCACAGAAAAAAACAACACCCGGCCCCAAGCGCGTCCCGACGCGTCTTTTTTCTTGTCCCACCTCGCGCGTATCCCGCTCCACGCGCTTTATTTTGATTTCCCTTTTCCCTTTGTTTACTTTTCTTTTTCTCTCTCTCTTCTCCCCCCGTCACGTGTCCTGATCCGTCTTCTGCTGCCTTCCCTTCTCTTATTCTGGTGCCGTCCGCACCGACTTTGCAGATTCTGTCGCGCGCCGCCGTTCTCCCTCGCTTCGTTACGCTCGCGTCCTCTGCGTCAACGCCAATCCTAGCCGCAACCGCTTCGCCGCCGCAATGAACGCGAATCCACCCGCGCCCCAGCAACAGCAACAACAACAACAGCCGCAGCAACAGCAGTTCTTGCAGCAGCAGCAGCAGCCGCAACAAACCATGCAGCAGCCGCAGCTCTCGATGCCCAACTCGCGCGAAGGTGTCCAGCAGATGCTCATCGTACGTAGCAATTTAATCATCTCATCTCTGTCTAGCACTGACTTTTTTTTCTTTTCTCCCCGTCCAGCGATGGCAGACTCTCAAAGCCCAAGGAGCCGACGAGAGCTCGAATCAGGAGTTTGCATACATCTCAAAAGTACTTCGCATGTTTTCTCGTCAGCAGGAGCTGTTGAAGCAGCAACGACTGCAGCAGCAGCAGCAACAACAACAGCAACAGCAAATACCCCAATCACAACAAATACCACAACAGGTATCCCAGCAAATACCACAGCAAGTACCTCAGCAGCAGCTCTCGCAGCAACCTCAACAGATACCACAGATGCCCGCTCAACAAACGATTACGCAGCAAAACATTCAACAGCAATTGCTTCAACAGCAGCAGCAAGCTCAATTGCAACGTCAATTGCAGCAGATGCAATATCGGCAACAGCAGCAACAACAGCAACAGCAGCAGCAGCAACAACAACAGCAAACGCAGCAACATCAGCAGCCACCGCAACCCCAGATCTCTATACCCGCTTCTGCTCCTCTACAACAACCGTCGAATGCTCCCGTAAATGGTGCTTTATGTATGAAATTTCTTTTGTATACATTATGGCTAATTACTGACTCTGTTCCAGCTTTCAATCCTCAGCCTACCGCTAGACCTGCAGCTCCAGCTGCTGTTAGCGCTACCTCTTCGACTGGTCCTGTCCCCCCAGCAAACAGTCCTTTCACACCAGAGCAATTGCAAATGTTACGCGCACAAATAACAGCTTTTAAGCTTCTTTCTAAAAACATGGGTATACCTCCCCAGCTTCATCAGCAGCTTATGGCACCCCTACGTCAACAGCAGGCTGCACAACCTCAACCGCAGCAAACCCCACAACAAACGCCTGCTCAGGCGTCTCCTTTGCCTGCTGCTGTGCAATCTCCATTTGGAACTACGCAGACCTCGCCATTAGGCCAACGAGCAGTGTCTGTCAAGTCTTCACCATTAGTCGCACAAAATACCATACCCCCAGAACAGAATGTGCCTGGTGCCATGCCTGCTCCAGCGATTGCTCCTTCTGAGATAAGTGCTGCCACTCCTGTACCTGCTCCCAAAGCACATGGTCAGAAATACGAAATTACTTTTCCCTATCTCCAGGTTCAGCAACCAATTCAATATATGGATTTCGTTTCTCGCCAAAATAGACTGTTGATACCTTCAATCATGCCATCTGGTGTGGATATCATTGCATTGAAAGAAGCACGCGAACAGGCTATTCGAAATCGGGTTGCTACTAGAATTACTGAGCTTGAAAATCTCCCTGCTAATATTTCAGGTTTTGATGCCAAAGACCTCTCGTCTGAACTTGACAGGGATGCGGTTGTGAAGCCTGCTTATGGATCCACTGAGTCAGAGAAGAAGACAAACGGTTTCAAAGAACATGACGACGGTGAGGACTCCGCGAAGGCCGAAGATGTTACTATGGAAGATGCAGAAGAGAAACATGGTGGAATAGATCAGGTATCCGTTATCAAAGCTTCATCTGCTTCTGTTCCAGAAACCGTCTCCTCTGAAGATAAACTCAAAGTCCGTGCTTTGATTGAGCTCAAGTCTCTTCGTATGCTTGCCAAGCAACGCGAATTGCGTAGTCAAGTCCTTAAAACTGTGGTTCACTTCAACAATCTTGCTATGTCAGCTTCGCGCTCGACGTTCAGACGTCTAAAGAAGCAGAATCTTCGTGAAGCCAGACTCACCGAGCAGCTTGAGAAGCAGCAGCGTGCTGAACGTGAGATGCGCGAGCGCGATCGGAATCTCAAGTATCTTCGTATTGTTTGCGATCATGGTACTGAGATTCTTAACGAAGCTCGTGCTTTGCAAGCTAGACGACAAAGACTCGGAAAGGCTGTTCTCGCTTATCATACCCACACTGAAAGAGAGGAGCAACGTCGTGCTGAGCGTACTGCTAAGCAGCGTCTTCAGGCTCTTAAAGCTAACGATGAAGAAGCATATATGAAATTGCTTGATCAAACCAAGGATACTCGTATTACACATTTGCTTAGACAAACAAACACTTTCTTGGACTCTCTTGCTCAAGCCGTCAAGGATCAGCAGCGCCAAAGTCGAGACGAGCGTATTGCTGGTGGTTTGTCTGCTGAGGAAGTGGAACTTGACGAGGATGGTGATGAGAATCTTGATTACTATGGTATTGCTCATCGTATTCAAGAAACTGTTGTGAAGCAACCTAACATTCTCGTTGGTGGTACTCTTAAGGAATATCAAATCAAAGGTTTACAGTGGATGGTTTCTTTGTATAACAACAATCTTAATGGTATTTTAGCAGATGAGATGGGTCTTGGTAAAACCATTCAGACCATTTCATTGATCACTTACCTCATTGAGACCAAGCAGCAGCCTGGTCCATATCTTGTTATCGTTCCTCTTTCAACCCTTACTAACTGGAATCTTGAATTCGATAAGTGGGCTCCCGCCGTCAAGAAAATTGTTTACAAAGGACCTCCTCTCGCTCGTCGTGCTCAGCAGGGCGCTATCCGTGCTGGTGACTTCCAGGTTCTTTTGACCACTTACGAGTACATTATCAAGGATAGACCTATTCTTAGCAGGATAAAATGGGTGCATATGATTATTGATGAAGGTCATCGTATGAAGAACTCTCAATCTAAGTTGAGTAGTACACTCACTCAATACTATCATTCTCGATTCCGTCTAATTCTGACTGGTACTCCTTTACAAGTATGTTACCTTTTCATTATATATGTATTTATTTATTCCTAACGTTATATAGAACAACCTTCCTGAACTGTGGGCGTTGCTTAACTTTGTTCTTCCTAAGATTTTCAACTCTGTGAAATCGTTTGATGAATGGTTCAACACTCCTTTCGCGAACACCGGTAGTCAAGAAAAACTTGAATTGTCAGAAGAAGAAACTCTTTTGATTATTCGTCGTTTACATAAAGTTCTTCGTCCCTTCCTTCTCCGACGTCTCAAGAAGGATGTCGAGAAAGATTTGCCTGATAAGGTTGAGAAGGTCATCAAGTGTAAGATGTCTGCTCTTCAACAGAAGCTGTATGAGCAGATGCTGAAGTACAATCTGCTTTTTGTTGGCTCAAATCTTGTTCCTGGAGGTACAGGTACCAAATCCGGATTGAAGGGATTGAACAATCAGATCATGCAACTTCGAAAGATTTGCAACCATCCTTTTGTTTTCGAAGAAATCGAGAATCTTATCAATCCTGATAAATTGACCAACGATGATTTGTGGCGAACAGCTGGAAAGTTTGAGCTTCTGGATCGAATGCTGCCAAAGTTCAAAGCGACTGGACATCGAGTACTCATGTTCTTTCAGATGACACAAATTATGGATATTATGGAGGACTTTTTACGATTCCGTGGTATGCAATATCTACGACTTGATGGTGGTACAAAATCTGAAGATCGATCCGAGCTTTTGAAGCTTTACAACGCGCCAGATTCACCATATTTTGCGTTCTTGTTGTCTACACGTGCTGGTGGTCTTGGACTTAATTTGCAGACTGCAGATACTGTCATTATTTACGATACCGATTGGAATCCTCATCAGGATTTACAAGCTCAGGATCGTGCGCATCGTATTGGTCAAACTAAAGAAGTGCGAATTTTCCGATTGATTACCGAAGACTCCGTTGAAGAAATGATTTTGGAGCGAGCGCATCAGAAACTTGATATTGATGGTAAAGTTATTCAAGCAGGAAAGTTCGACAACAAATCAACTGCAGAAGAACAGGAAGCATTCTTACGATCTCTACTTGAAGCTGAAGAAGTCAAGAAGAACAAGCGAGATGACGACGATGACGACTTGGATGACGAGGAACTTAACGAATTACTTGCTCGTAACGACGCCGAAAGCGCCATATTTAGAAAAATTGATATCGAGCGACAACAAACGTCCATGTACGGAAAGGGTAAAGCCAAGGATAGATTATACTCTTTCAACGAACTTCCAGATATTTACAAAACTGATATGATTGAAGAAATTCTTGATAATCAGGCTGATGAAGGTGAAACTGGACGAGGAGCGCGTAAGCGTAAGGTTGCTAGATACGATGACGGATTGACTGAGAAACAGTGGCTTGATGCTTTAGAAGATGAGGAAGATACATTTGAAGAAGCATTGGAGAAAGCTCAAAAGAAGGAGAGAAAGAGAGGACGAAAGCGTAGTAAAAGAGCAACGACTGATGATTCTGATGACTAGATCAATTACTAATTGTCAGAGGATCGATAAATCTTTTCTAGATATGGTTGTGTATTATTTCCTCTCAGACATTTTCCTGTGATACTATAATTTTTTTTTATTTTATTCTACAATTTTTTTGCAATTTGTTAATTTGCTGTTTATTTTCAATTTTACACTGGTCCTGTTCTGGTTTTTGTATTTGTTTTCATTGTGTTTGCTTGTATGATAGTTGAAAGTATTTAGTAGTAGTAGTGGCGGATGATTGGAGAATGGTTTTTCTTCCATAATAGAATCCTTTATGAATTTATTTTATTAGAAATTGTAATGTGACGGTAGAGTGGTCGTAGGCTTTTGTGAAATTTCTTGTTTTCTATTCATTGGATTTAGTAGTCAATGAGGTCTAGTTCTTGATTTTCTGTTTTCATCTCCATTTTTATTTTTATTTGAATTCGTTCTCGCTTATTTTGTGTTTTGTATTAACTGATGTTTGATAAAATTTTTTTGGCAGGAGCAGAGAGGTTATTTCGTATAACTAAATCATCATGAAATTCAAATACTGTACCGTTTTCTGTCTACGATTTGGATTTCATTTTAGTAAACAATAATGCTGCTTCTTGCATTTATTTCAACCTACCTACATCAAAGAAAATTTAGAAAGATTGCATTCTTTTTTTTTGCATTCAGAAATTGTATCAAAATATTTTTGAAAATTTCAGTATACCAACAACGAGCACATTATTTCTATAAAATTACTAATAATCAACGATAGTACTTTACAGGTTTAGTCGCATTTAATAACTAGACGACTCCTGCTGAAATCTAGCAATTCTTACCATATTTCTCTTTGACGAGCACTCGTGCTACAATACATATCGACATGTCGCAATATACAGCTGTATACCTGTAAAGCGCAACTCAGTGCAACTCATATCCAATATCAACTACTAGTATCGCATTGCGAAACAAAGCCTAACTTTACAACTACTATATTTGCATATTGACAAATTACGAGCACCGTATATAATATTTAAAATCCATATATTCCAATTTTGTCTTTCAATAAATAAATAATCTATCAATCGAGAGTTTATTTGAAAACCTTTCCGTCAGCAATCTCCTTAGAGACACCATCGATGACAATAGGCCTGTCCCAGGCCCAAAGGTCCTCAACAAACTCCTTGTCCTCGGGCTTGGAAGCGTCGAGCTTGATGAACTCGTACGACTCCCAGTCAGGAGCAACCTCGAAAGCAGGAAGAGCGTCCTGGCCACGAACGAGGAAAGCACCAGTGATGCCAGAGTTGTTAGACTCACCGTAGACAACAAGGCAACCAAAGAGGTACTTGGTGGAGGCCTGGAGACGGTTGAAGAATCCACCGATAAGGTTGGCGGACATGAAGGTGAGGGTGAGCTCATCATTGTACTTGTAGTTGACACGCCAGAGAGAGTACTCAGAGGGGTCGTAGTGCTCCCAGAACCAGGGAAGGGCAACGGGACGGGTGTCCTCGTTAGAGTACTGACGCTTCCAGGCGTCAATGGGGAGCTTAGCAGGTCCGAGAGCCTCAAGAGGGTGCTTGGGTTTGGCCTCAGGCTTAGGCTCATCCTCCTCAGCGGCAGCAGGCTTGGGGGCAGCAGCAGGAGTCTCCTTCTTGACCTCTTTCTTGGGCTCCTTCTTGGGGGGAACGAACTTCTTGGCCTCATCAATGAAGACAGCAGGGGCAGCAGAGAGGAAAGACCAGAAAGGCTGGTTGGAAATGAGAGTGAACCATCTGGTGACGGCAGGGTGATTGGATCTCCACTCAGCACCAAAGACGTTCTCGAATCCACGGATAAGAAGAGCGGCACCAATAACATCAGCAACGGTAGGACGCTCACCGACGAGGAAAGTGTTGTCGGTCAAACGAGTCTCAAGAACATTAATGAATCGCTCGACGTCCTCCTCAGCCTTGTCAACGTTCTTCTTGTTGTAAGGGATTCTGCCAATAATGGGCATCCACCACTGGGAAAGGAGAGGGGCAACGTCCATGTTGACGAAGGAAGCCCACTGGAGAACCTCAGCCTTCTCGACTTCAGTGGTTCCGAGGAAAGCGGGAGCCTTGAGGGAGGCGACTGTTGATCACTGTTAGCAATGCACAAACTTATGTTGATTTGTCACGATATCAGATTAGAAATTCTCGACAGGGAGGTTAAGACAGGGATAACTGTTTTAAGATGGGATATCATCATTGCGTGACAAAGAAATTTCAAGGAAAGGAAAGACATACAGTAGAAGGCAATGGCGAGGAGCTGGTGAAGAACGACACCGTCGGTACCAATGAAGGTAGGGATCTGTCAATTGATTAGCTACTAAATAAGCAACCAATTACGTCTTTGTTTATGTACCTTCTTGGTAGGAAA
This sequence comes from Myxozyma neglecta, assembly GCA_030570675.1. Taxonomy (NCBI): domain Eukaryota; kingdom Fungi; phylum Ascomycota; class Lipomycetes; order Lipomycetales; family Lipomycetaceae; genus Myxozyma; species Myxozyma neglecta. The sequence continues at coordinate 8,191 of JAJLWK010000232.1, read as the reverse complement.
GTTCTTCTCGTACTCAGCGGGGTAGTTGTTGGGTCCGACCTCAACGAACTCGATGTCGAGCTCGAAGTACTTTGCGAGCATCACGACGGTACCAGCTCTGGGGTTACCCTAAAAACGCACAAGTCAGTCAAAGCATGCTCAATTGGTCCAACACTACAGTGAAATACATACAGCGAATCCATAGACCTTTCCGAAAGACATTTTTGCAGATGTTGATCGAAGATAGCGAAAAAGAAAGAGAAAATGCGCAGAAAGAGAAAAAATTTATAGGGCATGTGCGGTTAGGGCTTTTGTGCTGAGAACTGCGCGGCGCAAGAAAAAAATCCCGAGGAAATTGCGTTTTGGAGGGGTTGAGAAGGTTGTCGGAAAGTGAAAGCGTAAATTGTCGGTTCACGGAGCAATTGCGCAATTGTACGAATAATGCTGCGAACGACAACGAGGACGCTGCTGCGGGCTCCGCTGCAGACTGCCACGGCTGCTTCGAGGACAGGCTTGCGGCAGATTCATGGCGGAACAGTACTGTTTGGTCGGGTGGACTCAGCCGCGAGCAATGATGGAGCATTTAGACAGCCACGGTTTGATCATCGCCGAGTGCGATATGCGACACCGAGTGAGCTCGAAAAGTTATCGAAGGAAGCGGACGCAAAGGCAAAGGCGAAGGAAGAAGAGGAGAGTAAGATAAATCAAGCCGGACGCGAACGGCCTGTGAACGTGGAAGCTGAGGAAGATGCGGATAGAATGGCGAAGAGGAATTTTCAAGAGGATTCTGCACAGGCAGATGATTTGCTGCGGAGCGAAGTTTTGGAGGCAGACGTCGAGCCCAGCGCGGAAGTGTCTGCGGAGGAGGAGCCCAAGTCTGCGGAGGAGCCAAAGGCTGCGGAGGAGCCCAAGCAAATGCACAGGAGAAGAAACGCAAAGCCCACACGAGCAAAGACATTTGAGGAGCGAGCGGCAGAAGTGGAGAACCAAATTCTGGAGTACATTATGGAGAGAGAGGCAAAGCAAAAGCCACAGAGCATGGTGAAGGGTCAGGATATTCCCGTGTTTGAGCCCTTCCCCGAGGAGTTGGGACCGGTGGACGTCGTGAATCCGCTTGCGCGCGTGGTTCCTACGTCGGCTGCGTTTTTTATGCAGCAGAGGACCTACATTGAGAACTATCTCCAGCTGGTCGAGCTGGACCGCAAATACTCGCACTTGCCGAGACTGCCCCTAGGCCGAACTGCGTCTGACTTCACGGCGATTTCGGAGCGCCAGTTCCAGGAGCTCGGCTGGTCAGCAAAGGCGTCGTCGTACGGCGAGGTGCTGTCGGTCGTGCGCTCGCTGGCCACGATCCGACCGGATGTGCGCCCGGACGAGGTCACCGAGGTCGTGCGCTTCTTCTCGCGCTCCCGTGAGCTGGCGAAGGCCACTGTCGCACGCGAGCAGAAGGTCGACCAGCTCGGCCGGGCGGTCGGCAAGGGCAAGCGCAAAGACGCGCGCGCGATTGTGTGGATCGTGAAGGGCACGGGCGAGGCGCTCATCAACGGCAAGTCGGTGCTGGAGACCTTTGGCCGGTCGCAGGACCGCGACCGCATCTTTGCGCCGCTGCGGGCGATTGGCATGCAGGCCGACTACAACATCTTTGCCGCTGTCGAGGGCGGTGGCACTACAGGTATTTGCTCTTGCTCTTTCTGCAGCGGAGTGGTGAGCGTGGCTAATGGAATATAGGTCAGTCCGGCGCTCTGCAACTGGCACTCGCGCGTGCTCTGCGCGCATACAACCCTCGTCTGACCAAGATTCTTTACGACAGTGAGTTTTCTTTTATTATGCTATGTTTAGTAGACGAGCAGCAGCTGACTGGGAGTAGCGAAATACCTGCGGGCCGACCGCCGTGTCGTCGAGCGCAAGAAACCCGGTAAACCGAAGGCGCGCAAGAGTCCCCAGTGGGTCAAGCGTTGATCTGCTTTCAGAGTGCTGTGTATATAATCAATGTAAATATGGACTGCTTCTGGTCTGATCGTGCTATCACAGAGAAGAAAAAAAAAGAAAAGGAGGCGGCCTGCGCACGGTCGACAACGCGTGTGCTTTGCTTTGTTTACATTTGTACATTTCTGGCTGTTTCGGTCTTAGACTCTGCATCGTCTGTGCGCCCTCCCGCCGCATCCGGCTAGACGTCTACGAACCAGGCAACCCCGCCGCGTAGTATTAATTGCCGGGCGTGCCCCTTAATCTCTCTTCCCTTCGCAGCGGCAACTCCTTCTTGTCGTTCTTCGATCAGTCGGTACTGTACGCACTAGAATTCATGTAAAGAGCAAAGAGTAGAGTTCTGCGCGATCAGCTCACAGCAGAGTTGCCCAGACCGAGAGCGGAGGGGGCGTTCAGGTTCAGGGGCACAAGTCAGACTTGCGCGAACAGCCCCGGTCACCCTGCGCCGCAGCCCCGTCATCGGCGAGCGCAGCCAGCGCAACAGCCAGCGAGCGGCGGATACGCCCAAACGCAGTATCACACAAGTGGTTGCGGCCAACGTGGTAGCGGTGGCAGTGGCAGTGGCAGCTGCGACGTTGATGGTAGTGCTGGCAGTAGTACCACCGACGGCTAATAATTACCTCCTGGACGAACCACGAGCAACTCTCCTCGCACTGCTTTTTACTTTAGCTGGCTGTTGAAAGCACAGCTTAGCCTGTGGACATTGACGGAGCCTGCGCACATCGACGGTAGCACTGAGCTCACGTGAAGGAGCGGTGAATGATCCTGTGCGCCCGGAGCGATGCTCGTCGAGATGGACAGGCCACTGTTTACGCTTCCAGAGCACGATCCCCAGCAGCAAGCACAGCAACAGCAACACTTTCAAGAACAACAACAACAACAGCAGCAGCAGCAGCAGCAGCAGCAATTGCATCTGCAAATACAAGATCAAGAAGAAATTCACTCGCATCTGCAACTGGACACCGGACTACTTCACCACCTGTCTCACTCGGACCAACCTCCAGCTGCCGTCGCACAGTATAGTCCAGTACAGCAACACTCGCACTCAGAGACACAAACGTTACAGATGTTGCAATCTCCTCACATTCTGAACACCCACGCCCAGATAATCCCGCCCGAGTCTTTCTCTCACCTGAACCCCTTTCTCCTCGATCCACAGACTCTTCCACCGCAAATGGCCATCACAACTTTCCAGCAAGTATACTCCTCCGTCCTCACACTCAACAGCAGTTGTCACTACGCCGTTCTCATAGACACAACAACCACACCACCAACACTCAACGCCCGCAATTTCGACAACATATACCGCGCCATCCTCGCAATTTCACAAGTCCTCACAGTCATAGTCAGCACCGGCGCTGCAGAAATCACCGACGACACAACTCTACCTGTCACCATCCGGCGCACATTCTGGCTAAGTTTTAACGGAACCTGGCTGTCATTACTAAACATAGCGCGTTCAGTTTATATCGAGTATAAAATACAGCTATTAACGCATGAGCAACTCGCCGATTGCGGGGACGCAATTGTACGGCTGGCGGATAATTTGCAGGCGTTTGGCTTGGTTGACTACGATATCGGAGTTTGGGAACAGCAGATTATTGATATGAATCTAAAAGTTCTAGAACTGATATCTTCTTGAATTATGCTATAAGTGGTTTTTGTTACTATTGCTCGCACTCTTTAGCATCGCAATTTTTTGTACAGTTTGATGAAATCGAGTTAATTTAATCCGGCACAAACCCATGTTTGCCTTCTTTTGATATTTACGGTGTACTCGTCACTTTTTTATAACCTGAGATATTCTTGAAAATGTTTGTTTTTGATTACTTATGATTCTAATTGAATTATAAATGCAATGTGGAATTCTCGATTCGAACTTGAATCACGTGGTCCGTGCATAAACTTGAAGCGAGAGTTTGATGATCGCGTGGCGCACGTGTTTTAACGAGCATGCTGGGTCGAAGTTGCTGAATTCTTCTGAACCCAGATACTCTTGTATTTTTTATTCAACAGAATAGCCAGTTTCAGTTGGAAATTAAGAATGCATTGATTAGATCTAAGATGAATGCTCAGAAGCAGTCGTTTGATGATATGTCTTACCTCTGATTCATGTACGAATTACGATAATTCTCCTGAACGGGCGGAGAATAAGATTCAGCAAGGGTCTGAAAGAGTTAAATTTTACAGCACTTCAACAACACACTTCATTTTCTTCTATCTGCCAGTTTTTTATACTAAAAGCTTCGTTTATTTAGCAAGTTTATTTGTGTGCTTTTTAAACGTACTTTGAGTGTTGAAAGTGTACTCAAGTAAAGAGAAGACATTAACCGTTCAAAAGTAATATATATGCACGCATGCAACTTCCTGCGCATGAAACAGAAAAACAAGCCACTATTCTACATCCGACTACTTTTTTTATTCTTATTAGAGGAAAAAAACGGTAATTTAATGTACAAGACTGATCCTTGTAAATTCGCAATATTCATCTGTTTTCGCCACTTTTTGCTATCTGTATTCCGAAAAAAAAATGTCTTGTGGAAGGGAGCTTTTAAGAACGGCTAAAATTTGGTTTGTTCTGTAATGTACTGGATTATTATTATGCTTGATTGCTATTTGCAGGTTTCAGGAGTAATCTGGGTAATGTTTAGTGTATTTGTGCTAGCTTCAAGCTGTATGTTCAGCTTTCCATTAGCTATTTTCTAAATATACATGATCAAGCCGCCATTCTACAGCGCAACAAGAAATATAAACCTTATTTCTTCACCTTTTCAAGTTATTTTGCTTTTTTAAAAAAGTGCTAGATTAAAGAGCATATATAACATTTTCATGATTTTGAAACAGTATCGTTTTAAAGCTGTAAATTGCAGAAAATGATCGGAAGCCAGTCGATGAAGCAAAAGTCAATATTTGCAATTTTAAATCAAAACCAATTTCTCTATTTGCAAGCTAAACATTTGTTTGTTTTGTACAGGAAGTTGCTGTATAGACTATAAAAACACGAGGAAACTTGAGAGATATTGCTCGAATCGCCAATCCACGCAACTACTTTAATCATGGCTGCTTTATTTTGATCAGGAATTAAAAGTTAGCTTTTGCAATACAATAGCCCTTGGTTTTTGTGTTGTTTAGTTTATTCTTTTATAAGTATTGTTCTTTAAGTACTGTAATTGTTAGGAGAGCCATTGGAGACATAAACTCTGTCTCTAGACTTATTTCGTCGACATGGCTGTAATCTGAGATATAACAAAATTAAGTGCTGTCCCCTGATTCAAACTTGAAAAGTTCTCAAAGTGCTTCATATTACAGATACCTCATCTTAAAAGATCAAATGCGGCACATCTTTAAAGCTACTATGCATTATCCTTGACAGAAGTGGATTGTAATTCGCTTAAAAGGGAAATTCATTAATAGTAACCTCAAATTAGTCGGACACCGATGCCATTTACTGACATTGTTTAATCTATACAATCTAAATAATACATGCAACAATCGATTCCGGAATCGAGTTCAGAAACGCACTTTACAAAAACTGTACAATTTATTCATGACTAATACCAAACAGATTTGAAAAAGAAAATGTATATATTACAACGTACCAACAACAAAAAGAACAACAACAAGGTACACCAAACCCAAACAATCCTCTTTAAAAAGTGTGCAAAGTCATTTTCTGCGCGATATCCGCACTCGAGACCATGTCCACAAACTCACTAAAACTAACCTTTCCATCGCCATCTTTATCCGCGTCCAAAATCGTCTTATCCACAATCTGCTGCAACTGCACGTCCGTCAAATTACTGCCCACCATCATTTTCATCACGAGGAATAACTCGCCGTTGGAAATGTATCCGTCGCGATCAATGTCATACACATTAAACGCGAACCGTAATTTCTCTTCCTGTGCACCTTTACTTGAAAACGCCGATAACCCTGCAATGAACTCTTTAAAATCAACGTCGCCGCCACCGTCTTGGTCAAAGATAGCGATTAATCGTGACGCGAGTGGGTTTGTAGCGATAGCGGGGATCGCCAGAAACTCTTGACTGTCGAGTGTTCCAGAACTGTTTTTGTCGAGTTTCATGAAGCGTTTTCGTAGTCTGTCGACTTCTTCGTGTGAAAAGTTACTCGATGAGACCATCGAGTCTATTAATTGAGAGTTATTGGCTCCCATTATTGTTTTCTTTTTGGGTATCTGGTTATGTGCTGGAGAAGGCCTGAATGTGCGCTTTTCAAATAACTGAGCCGCACAACTCATCTAGAAATTTTTGGTCCCAAATTTCGAATCCTTGAAAAGTAATACTTGGATTATATATAAAGAAAAGATGAGCAAAAGAGAGAAAACATCCGAACACGAGCGCTTTGTGGCTTGTATATCAGACATTGCGCTTGCATTAGTCGACTCTTTACAAAACTCCAATAAAGATGTGAACTTGAACGGTCTCGTAGGCCGGTTTTCAAAGAAATACAAACTGAAGCATCAACCGCGGTTAACCGACATTATCGGCGGAATTCCTGAGCAATATAAAAAATATTTGCTTCCAAAGTTAAAAGCAAAGCCAGTTCGGACTGCTTCCGGTGTATGTTTAAGCGTTAAAATGTGGTGAGGATCATTGTGTTAATTGGGTAGATTGCCGTGGTGGCTGTTATGTGTAAACCGCATCGATGTCCACATATCGCGTACACGGGAAATATCTGCGTATACTGTCCCGGCGGTCCTGACTCTGATTTTGAGTACTCCACACAGTCATATACCGGATACGAGCCTACGTCTATGCGAGCTATTCGCGCACGATATGATCCATATGAGCAAGCGCGAGGGCGAATTGAGCAGTTACGGCAGTTGGGCCACACGGTTGATAAAGTAGAGTATATTATTATGGGTGGTACGTTTATGAGTTTACCTGTTGAGTATCGTGAGTGGTTTATAAGTAATCTACACAACGCGCTTTCCGGGTACGCGACGCCTGCACATGCTACATCTACATCGTCAAAAAACCAACGACCACTTGTCGACGAAGCAGTTGCAATGTCGCAGTATTCACAGACGAAATGCGTTGGAATTACAATCGAAACAAGACCTGATTACTGTCTCGATCAACATTTGTCAGACATGTTACGATACGGCTGTACACGTCTTGAAATCGGCGTGCAATCATGCTATGAGGACGTAGCTCGCGACACGAATCGTGGACACACAGTCAAAGCTGTTTGCGAAACATTCTGTCTTGCAAAAGATGCTGGGTTTAAAGTCGTTTCGCACATGATGCCAGATTTACCAAACGTCGGCATGGAGCGCGATTTGGATCAGTTTAGAGAGTACTTTGATAACCCCGCGTTTCGCACCGACGGACTTAAAATTTACCCGACGCTCGTTATTCGCGGAACGGGCTTATACGAGCTTTGGAAAGCTGGGAAATATAAATCGTATCCGGCGACTGAACTCGTTGATCTCGTCGCTCGTATAATGGCGCTTGTACCGCCTTGGACGAGAATTTATCGAGTACAGCGGGATATTCCAATGCCATTAGTCACAGCTGGAGTTGAGAATGGAAATCTTCGTGAGCTTGCACTTGCGCGTATGCGTGATTTCGGAGCTACATGTCGTGACGTACGAGCGCGAGAAGTCGGGATTCAAGAAGTTCATCACCGAGTACGGCCTGAACAAGTTGAACTTGTACGAAGAGATTATACAGCGAATGGAGGATGGGAGACGTTTTTAGCGTATGAAGATCCGAAACAGGATATTCTTGTGGGATTATTACGATTGAGATTATGCTCTGAGCGGACGACGTTTAGAAAGGAGTTAACAGGTCAACGAACGAGTCTTGTTCGAGAACTTCATGTTTATGGAAGCGTGGTACCTTTACATTCTCGTGATCCAAGGCAATTTCAGCATCAGGGATTCGGTACGTTACTTATGGAAGAAGCGGAACGGATAGCGAGGGAGGAACATGGTAGTAGTAAGATTAGTGTGATTAGTGGCGTTGGTGTGAGGAATTATTATGCTCGATTGGGGTACTTCCTTGATGGACCGTACATGTCAAAAATGCTGGATTAACAACTTAACTAGGTTCGATTTTGGTTGAAGAGCTTAGACGTACAGGTTTATTAATACACAGAAAATGACAAGTACAGAAAAATCAAAAGTAAAATACACAATCTCCAGATCCATCCAAATACCAACACAGCCTCTCTATTCACAACACAAAACCCACCCCCCGCC
>JAJLWK010000231.1:0-20778 GCA_030570675.1 Myxozyma neglecta | reverse complement strand
TCTTGTTAATAGGAATCTGTCTAGAAAATGCTCCACGAACGTATAAAGACTATGTAATGAGAATTATACAACAAAGCCGCACCAGTTAGTGCGGCTCAATATATTTGGCTACAATTGTAGTTAAACTCCATCACTGTGTTATTTATCAAATATTATTCGGTAAGAGTAGCAAACCAGCAATGACGAGGATATTGAGTACGACTCGGGCTCTTTTGAATGCTTGAGTTTGTAAGAGTGGTGTGCGGGGAAGGGTGTTTTTTTCAACGTTGGGTTCGTGGATGGAAAAAGCTTTTCCACGCCTGCTTCTGCTCCGATCTACACCTCCGCCCCCAAAGAGATACAAACGTATTGTTTTTGAGGAAGAGGAAGATACAATACCACTATGGCTTAAACGATTTTTAAAACCTTTTAATGCTATTAAGTCAGTATACTTCAAGCTCACGAAAAAGCATCCGTTTTTATTATACGGATTACCGTTTATGTCTATTCTTGTCATTGGGTCTTATTATCTGCAAGAGTTTACGGAAATTCGGTATCGGTCATACGATGAAAAGAGAACCCTCGTACGTGATTTATTTTTGAGAACTTCTGATATAGTATTACTGATCTACATCTATAGGCTAGTCAAGAAGAGTTGATGCCAGTAAAGGCTGATAACCGTGTACTTCGAAAAGAAGCTAGAGAGCTATGTAAATGCGTCAATGAGATATGAGATGGTCTACCTTGAACTTTATGGTGATTGCCAATCGCACTTTTCATTAATTCATAATAGATGCTATTATGGAAAGTAGAGAGAAAGTCTTACGTAATACGAGCCTTATGTAGCACTTCCTAGTTAAAATTGAGTCTGAAAGTAAAAGTTTTTTGAAATGGCATACGATTCATAAAAGCTTCCATAAAACTATTAAGGTTATAGTTAAAATGCTTTCTAATATGCTTCAAGGAAGGACTGACTATTCTGAACGCAGCATAGCGCACATCAACACTTTACCCTATGAAATATTAATACTATAATTAACACCTGCCACTAACTGATGTGATAGTAGCGAGGCGATTGAGCAAGAAGTTCTTCACTTGAGTGGATTAAGCTGACTTTTAAAATGGTCTGTCGCGGATGGAATGAATTATCTCCGGACAATGAACTTTGGGAAACTTTTGGTGATGATGGAGTTTTCATTGATATGCTGAAGTTTGGTTTGTCAACTTCTCTACATCTACAGATTTTATAATTAAGAATCCTCTTCTGGATAGACAAACTGTGCAGCTTTTTAGAAATGTTCTGAATTGTCTCTCAAAACACTAAGATTGGAAAGATGCGACAGTCTCATTGATGCAGCATTACAAACAATAATTGGAGGATCTGAGCACACAATTTCAAATAACCAGGTGTCTTCTATTTGCAATTTATCTGTATCGTACTGCCAAAATATGACAGATAATGCTTCGAGGAGTATGATGACTCATTCTCCTAATTTAGCAGTATCGGGATTACATCATCTTAAGCTAATTACCGACAATGGATTGATTGCTTTGCTCCGAACTACTCCTCAACTGACAAAGTTTGGTTTCCGTTGCACTGATAATGTGGGAGAAGCCACCGCAAAATACATAGCATGTTTTTTTCCTGAATTGAAAATGGTATCGCTTTCTCCTGGAATCTACAACTTAAAGGAGTCATTCATAGATATTCTAAAGCAATCCCCAAGTCTTTGCCTTATAGATTTCTTGCCGGAAGGATTTTGCGAAGTATATGAATAAAGGGATTGAGTTGAAGAGACGACCTTAAGGAAGACTGCAGAGAGTCATTCGGTTGTGAAAATAAAGAAAAAACTCAGTAATAGAGTTCTGACGACATATTGTTCGCTCGTGTAACAGTTTTCGTCAAACGGTGATATACATTGAAATAGCGAAGTCGTCACTATAACGTTTAAGCCTGAAGGTTTTCGACGCAGCTGACAATTCAACTGCCATATTTTTAAGATAATGTAAAAATCACTGTCATTGTGCCGAGTAAGCTCCATTTAGCGATATGTATCGGTAACATCAAGGTGTCTGATCTCTCTTTGATGTACTCGATATCTTAGCCAGAATCCCATAAGCAGCTTGAGCATGCTCTAAAGCCGCAATAGCAGCAGATGTGTGTGTTCCATTTGATTTCAGCAATTCAGTTGCACGTTCCAGGTTATCATTGCTAATGAAACAAAAAGTGGTATTAGTCAGTAAGTTTATTTGCGCACGAGTCCGAGATCAGATATATTAAGGGGACAGAAAACATACATTTGCAAGCATGTCAGCAGTATCTTTTCAAGTTCAGTCAGAATCAACTTCTCGTCGTCTGACAATGCGTTTATATCTGGTGTTTCGGAAACAGACATTGTGATGTTGCTTGAGACTGATGGGTATTGAATAGTTAAACTAATTCAGACGCGTCAACGTCGCGTTTGCTGTCTTTCACGTGTATTGATTATGTGAAATACAGGGGTTGGTACTGTCTCTATCAAGGTATTGTGCACGTGTTGCTTAAGCGCCGGCACGCACACAATGATAGTACCGATAAGATATGAGGTCTTATGACCACACGTTGGCGGAATAATATTAAAGGGTTGGCTGAAGCCTTGTAAATCCTGAGTTGAATAGAGGCTTGTTGGTCGTTACTGCTATTGAAGAGTACTTCAAAAGCACACTACCTGGTCAAATAATTCAAAAAGAATACGATCTGATCACTGATTTACCTCTGATTTAAGGAAAGATGTTTAAACAAAGACCCGCAACAAAACTAGCATTGACGACTGAGGATGTCCACAAATACGACGAAGAGAAGAAACAAAGATCAGCCAAAATGTCTAGAAATGCCTCCGAGTCACCAAAGCTGACTTCAGTTCCGCTTATGAGAACGACAAACATGAATTATACACCGAGTAGAAGGTCTTAAATAGCGACTACTATGGCACGTTATGCGATTTTGCTGAGATGAGAATTGCGTAATGGATAACTTTGCGATGGGTTGGGCTGTTACTTATTCTGGCATAGGTTGGCGGTAGCTTTTGGTAACTTGAACTGAGAATCAGCAATATTTTACCTTTATTAAACACTCAACTCGTATAGCAAACGCTTCAGAGAGGAGTTTAGAGATCCACTACATATTTGCGTCATTTTATCAATCAAATGTAATATCTTCCCATTATATAATCTTCAAGTGCTACTTCTCCTCGTGAAGCCTCCGCCTTGAATAGTTGCTTGATGCATAGATCTACATCTTCTGAAACATCAAGCAATTAACTAGGGGCCTAAAACATATCTTCTCTTTAGGTGGACATCTCTTTCAATCTGTATATGACGTCATTTCTAAACCTTAAATTAAGAAAACCCTTGCCCTAAATGTATATCGTGCACAAGAACTTATTGAAACCACTACATAACATTATTTGTCTAAACTACTACTTTCACAGATTTGTTGACAAACCCTGATATAGTCGTGATTGCAGTAGAGCTTGGAATCAAAATATTGGTTGAGCTGTGTTCATTGATGGTTGCAGATGGCTGCTCTATTGTGGTTTTGTTACGAAGTATCTGATTACGCTTTGTAAACGCCATTATGGATATTGGGGACTGTAAGTATATTCACAGCCTTTTTCTCTGTTTGTAATAAGATTCTGATAGAAAAATTAGTTTCTGCTACTATTTCGCCAGTTCATCTGCAAACCTCAACTTTAAACGATGCGCCTTCCCATCTTAACTTGGCCCCATCGCTAAGCTCAATTCCCAATTCTGACGTTCCTCACCACATTCTGCATCCCCATCACCATTCCCATTCCCATTCCCATCATCACCATCATCAACACCACCCGATACCTGTTCATCATCATGAACTGAATCATCATGTTATTGATCATCAGTTACAACAGCTGCAAGAACAGCAGGAACAGCAAGAGCTTCAAAATGTACGCAGGGCTCAACAGGATAATCAACTGCAAATTGATTCGCGGCAGCAAATACCCGATCAAATACCACAGTCAGAGCATCTTCATGAGCCAAGTCAAAACGAGGATAAGTTTGCTACTTTATCTTCGTCATTACTTGTTACACCTGAAGAAAAACTCGATTTAACACAGACATTCCCTTCTAAAGATGCTCTTCTCTTACATTTGAATCGTTATGCCACTGTAGCGGGCTTCCGTTTGTCAAGAACCTCTTCGCGACCGGAGCATATTCGAATACAATGCTGGAAGCGATCAAAAACATCCAAATACACTCGCAAAGACGACGATACCCGTAAACATCGCTCGAGTTTTGGCACAACACGGTCTACTGATTGTCCTTTTTTTTTGAATTGCTGGCATCATAAAAAATCAGGCTGCTGGTATATAAAGTCGTCTAATATTCTACACAATCATGATTTCTCGCAAGACTTGATCTCACAAAAGAGTTTGACGAACGAGGAAAAGAATTTGCTTAAAGACTTGAGTTACGCGGGTTCATTGCTTTCTAGGAACATTCCTGTTGTTATCATCAACGCTAAGCGTAAAGAACGTGGGATTCCTGACGTAGACCCAAAGTTGGTGTCTAATGCATTGGCGAAATTTCGACAACTACGAAGTGAGAGCACAAGTCCACAGAGTAGTTCTACTCGATTACCGGAATTAAAAAATGTCATGACTGAAAGCGATGGGCAAAGTACAGGTACATGAGTATTTTATTGATTTATTATTACCGTTTGTCGTGTGGGTTTAATATTATTTGGAGTTTCAGTTACGGACATTGGATGGTGGAGTTTTCAAATGTTGATACACTTTGTAGCCGTTTTTAGTTGTACATATTAGTGATTTTGTTTTTATTAATTAAGAAATGAATTAGTTTGGATTTCAGTAATTTTTCTCAAACTTGTTTTATGCAAGCCAATTAGTGACTTGAGACCTTCCGCTGAAGAATCTGTGCAGCAATATTTCTACGCGACACTGTGAAAACTGGAGGAATTTCCCCATACTGCTTTGCAGCACTGTCAGTAGTTTAAAACTGATTGAGCTACAATAGCGAGCAATTCTTCCATCGTATTGACTGGAAGCTTGTGCATTGTTTGTTTGCATTAAAACAATCAAAATCTCAATTTATTAATAAGCATTGACAAAATAAACTTTATTCTTTTGCGAGACTGATACAAAACTTGTTTGCTAAAATACTTTCTAATCTACGCGTATAATAAGGTATAAACCGTAAAGCTTAGATTTCAATTGGAGATTATATTTTGGAGATTAGGCCTCTTGCTCATTTTTATCCGGATCTATGAGTGCTGATGGATAGGACCCCTGCCAGCTATAGGCCGGGGTCAGGCCCACCTCAAAGACGGGCATATCGAGGAGGCCGTGGAGGTTATGATCGGTATATTATAAACTATGTATTAAATGAAGGAGGTAGCTACTAATTTATTATTAGGAACAGGTATCGACCTCCACCGCGAAGTACGACAAAGACTACACCTGGATCAGACAGCAAATTAAAGCCGGACAAAGAAGACAAGATAAAGCCAACAGTTTTTCATAATATCGATTCAGAATCATCTGACGATGGTGAATTTGCTCCAATTATATCTAAAAGTGATGATGAAAACGAAAATCCTACTGCTGAAGAAGGTTTACTTGATGAAGAAGACATATTGGCGGAGGAGAAACCACATGAGTTTGTGCCTGAGATATTTCGGACTAATGCACCCACGAGACTTACGAAGAAAGACAAGTATAACTGGGGAGAATCTTTGCCGGCAGAAGATAGAATACCATCTTATGCTTTGAAACGAAAACGAGCAGACCGTGAATCTCGAGCAAGAAGAGATGACTATCGCAATGGTTCTGACCGATACCCAAGAGATTCTACACGATACCCTAATGATTCTTCCAGATACAATTCAAATTCCCGACCTACGAGATTTGATGTACAACCTACGAATGAAGAAAATGAACACAATTATGTTGAGCGAGGTTATCGTGAATCCGACGACAACTACGATAGACGCCGATCTAGATCTCCAAAACCTTTGATTTTCACACAAACATCTGTACCTTCTGCGACCGAAGATTACACTGTTTCGTCCAATTCTATAAAAACTGATCCAGCGTTATCTAATGATGCTAGTGTCTACAACATCGAAGAAAGACTTGGCAACAATTTCAAGAAAGATGATTCACCAAATGATGAAGTCACAGTACTTGATCCTGTATCTGCTGGCTTTACGACAAGCACTACGGTGACTTCTCATACACCTGTTAGCGAGCCAATAACTGACCCTGAAACGAAGCTCAAAAGTCATGAGACATTAAAGAAAATAACAGAGAGATGGCAAAAAGAGCGTGGAGGCCAAGCTAAAGATACTAGGTTGTTTTCATCAGTTCAACCAAAGTTGGAACCTAAGGATGTGCGAGCTGATGGTTTGAAAGTCGAGTCGCGGAGTACTCAACTCAATACCTCTAAAATTATCAGTCTTGATGACTCTGAATCAGAAAGAGAATCGAGTATTGCAAGAATGAATATCGAAAGTAATTTGGTTTCTGTCACAGATGGAACTCTATCAAGCAGCAACGAGGAAACCCCATTGCATAATGTTAAAATCACAGTCACAGAAGACAATGGAATTCAGAATAACTTGACAGCAATAATTTCTGAAGTTAAAGGAGCAAGCGAGTCCGTCAAAGATGAGCACGCATCAGGCTCAACACAAACAGAACAAGTGGTTAATACCGATGAAGCAAGATCACCAACGTCTGTTAACCTTGACGACAGCTACGCTGATTATTTTGACAACGATGAAAGCAAGAATGACAAGTTATACAATGCATTTGATGATATCACAGAGTTGCCTGCATTGATTCGCAACGAAAGAGAAAGAAAATCCGCTGATTCTGGAAAATTCCTGTTATTGGGTGGAACTGCGCAACTTGAAAACGACCAGCAGGAAAGAGTTCTCGAGATCCTGGACACTTTGGGTCTAGGTAAATCAAGACGACGACCGTATATGACTTTTGAATCTAGAGAGATGCTGCGTATTATGGGCAATTGGAAAGGGTTCTCACAATTTGGTAAGTGTAGTTTATTTTATGACATATAATGAACTAACTAGTAGTAGAAGGATGCATTGTGCATGTTGATTTTTCTTTCTTTGAAATAAATGCTATCCAAGAGTTATTTGAATCTTTATTTTTATATACATCTAATGATAAACTTGACAAGGATAGTTTGATTATCCAATCAATGGCAAGCGTGCTTCCGGGTAGAACACCATTGGACATTGTTAGATTTATTGAAGATGGTATGCCAATGGCTGAGAGACCTAGCGAAATTAAAATTTCAACTCGAGCTATTTCTCAGCAACCGCGGTTGAGAGTGTCTTTACTGGCTAAACGGGAGTTGTTCTCTCGCCGTGGTATGCAGTGTAGATTATCGGAAGCCGCTTTAACTCGGTTTCATGTTATTAAGCAAACGGATCGTGGGTCTGGCGATTGGATGAACATTGCATTTGACCCCAAAGGTCGTTATTTTGCTTGTGGTAATAATGCGTCTGATGACGATTATAATCGAGAAGGAAATTTTTTCATTGGTGACTTCCGCACTGGGAAACTTTATCCATCACATGAACATCGAGGTCCCGGTTACAATGGAAATATTCTGTACAAATCAGTCACTGGAGTTCAGTTTTCGAGAGATGGTGATACGCTATATTCATGCGGATATGATAATTTTGTTAGAATATGGGATACAGCAACACATTCTTCGGTCAACAAGTATGAGGCTCCTGACAAACTTTCCATGATGAAAGTTTTGAATCGCAACTCAGGTAATGATGTAATATATAATGCATGCGAAGACGGGTATGAAAATAAGCATATTGCTATCTATTTAGATCTAATGCTAACATGATATTTAGAAACGTTTACGGGTTAACTATTGGATTTGATCGTAATTTTAAATCGCGTGAAGTCTTCAAACAGGAAAGGGATAAGAGAACTCACTCCATTTTAGCGCTCGATGTTCTAAAAGTTGGGTCACCGAAGCTATTAATTGGTTATGAGCTAGAGCAGAATCCTAATTATGCACCCGATCCAAACAACATGAGTGGATATGGTGTCGTTGTTGATATTCAGACCTCCCAAGTCACAAAACTAAGTGCAACTGGTCCTTATAATCAAATGTATGCGCACACAAGTTTACCATATTTTGCTAGTGCGAGCACTCGTTGGGACACCCAGCTTCAGATCCATGATATGCGGGAGAAGTCAGCGAAAGCGTCTGCTAAGAATTCCGGTTTGTCGATGGTGACACCTCAAATTGATCTAAACTGTATTTCGCTGAGGTACGTTACGAGTTGTATATGATTAAGTAGGTTGCTGACTTTTTCTAGTCCGGACATGAGATTTTGTACATCATCTGGGACAGATCAATCTACATACGTCTTTGACTTAAGGATTCCAAATAAGTATCTTTACAGACTTTGTCATGGAGGTCAGTTCTTTAGGGTATAACTTCCAAGAGCTATCTAACGTTCCATGTAGCATCGAAAAACACGCTTGACGAAAACGAAGACATAGAATATCAGGACACAGGTGTTGAGTTTGGTCTCTGGGTACCCGAGTACGCCAATCATTTTCTATCGGGCTCATCAGACGGAATAGTTAAACTATGGGATCTTCGCACAGGTGAACTTGTCAAAGATATATTAGAGATGTCTGCTGCTTTAATGAGTGCTGCGTTTTCACCTGATTCCGAGTATTTATGCGTTGGTGATGCCAAAGGCGGATTTTGTCAGCTCTCGCAATGTAACAGTAACTTTACCGATGATATTTTCGATATTGAAACAGTTGATGCTCCAACTGAGATCGCAGGAGGGAACAGAGAGGGTGTGATTTATTCTCGAGAAGTCGCGAGTCAGTATCGGTTACGGCCTAGACCCGATATTACATATGGACAGGCTATTTACACGTCGTGAGTCGGAAAATGGAGACTGTGGTATACAATTACATAGTTGTATTTTTTTATTGCTGTATTAATTTGTTGGGTTAAGTGTACAATTAGATCTGGGTGTTTGGAGTTTTTGCGTTGCTTCAGCAGTAATTGGAATCTATATATTCTTCTCGTCTATTAGAACGACTTTGAATGGACTATCGCGTACTATAAATTTTAACATTTTTTCCTCGATAGCGAATTAGTTAGAGCGCCCTGCAACCAATAGAGGAGATAAACTTAATATTTTACGCGTTTTAGACGCGTCAAAGTTAAGTTATAATTAGAGAGAAACGCGTCCAGCCGCACGCGTTCTCACCTAATTTCGTGTCTCTCTTTTCAAAGTTATTTAGTAAAGTCAATTTGCTGAGTACATTTATTTCAAAAAAGCAATCGGATTCATTAAAAGATACATAGCAAATAGATGATACAATGAATCAACAGCAAAGTGTTGTCCCGAAATACGCGTTTCCAGCAGGGTTAACGCGTGTCGCGTACTCTGGCGATGGAGAGTATTTGTTAGCTGTCGGAAGCAATCGACTTATTCGAAAATTCAAAGTGGATGCGCCTGATGAGGAACCTGTTTCTACTGAGCATCATGAAAACGATATTACTGGAATTGCTACTTCGGTATGTTTTGTTAAGGGAGAGATTTATGTGGGAAAGTTATGGCTGATTGTGGTGGGTTTATAGATGACGCATTTCGCGACGTGTTCGGAGGACGGAACAGCGGATTTGTTTGCGATTGAGAGTAGTGACGTTGAGAGCATGATAATGAGACAAACTATGGCGTTCAGAGATATAACATTTAGTCATGATGGACGATGGCTTGCGTTAGCTGGAGAGTGAGTACTAATACTTTCAGAAAGCCTGTCTGTATATTGACGAATACAGTGATACATCAGTGAAGATTATAAACGTCAAAGATATAACGCGCACTTTGACATTATCAGGTCATAGAAAAGGCGTTAAACACGTCTCGTTCCATCCAAACGGAGCCTTAGTCTCCACCGCAAGTTTTGACGGCACAATCCGAATCTACAGCATAAGTTCCGAAGAACCTGAACTAGTCAAAACGTTTGAAGACATCACAGCACCGATTGAAGATGAGTTAGATGAAACTTCAATTAAAGTAGCGTGGCATCCTGATGGTCGTGTTTTTGCTACACAGAATAAAACTAGAGATATTATTACAATTAACAGGAGTACTTGGAAACCCGAACGATCGTTTACAAGTGGACATATGGGACCTATTAATGATTTTGCTTGGTCTCCTAATGGCGCTTACTTAGCCACCGCTGGATCTGATTCAAAGATATTAATTTGGGATACCAAGACTCAGAATATAGTAAACAAATTCAACTATCGAAATGTGATTTCAATTGCATGGCATCCTTTGAGAAATCAGATTTCGTTTAGTAACAACATGGGTCAATTGTATACTGTTCCTGAAGTTGTACCTGAGAAGTATGATTTGCCTTATGGAAAATCGGTTTATCCGGCTCCTCTGATCAATGATCCAGATGCAGGTGGAGCAGTACCGCGAGCGAGAATTAACACATTTGATTCACAAATGGCTGCAAAGGGTGGTCGTAATCAGATTTCAGTTCGGGGAGATGATTATGATAGCATTTCAAATGTTGACGACTTGGAAGAACTACACAGAGATTGGATAGAAGATGATGATGGTGCAGGATACATCCCTGATTTAGTGCCTGATACAGATTCTATTGATAATAGTCCACGGCGGAAACGAGGATATGGATTTTCCGATGACTTTACAAGTAATAAACGACGATTCGTTAGTGTTATGAAGAAAATACAACATGAAGCATTCCAACCTGGCAGCACACCATTTATCAACGGCCGCCGTTATCTAGCGCTTACAGCAATGGGATACATTTGGACAGTGGATCAAGAAGAGCACAATACAGTGACAGTCAGTTTCTTTGACAGAGAACGCAATCGCGAGTATCATTTCACAGATCATTTCAGATACGATAAGGCGTGTATGACTGAAGACGCGGCGCTTTTTGCTGCGGATGATGAATCTCGAGATAGTTCAAGAGTGTTTTTTAGAAGTCATTCGGGACTGTCTGATAGTTGGGATATGAGTTTTCCTAATGAGTTTGTGACTTCAATTGCATTGTCAAAGACTACGGTTGTGGTTTTTACATCCAAGGGATATGTACGAGTCTTTAATCTCTATGGATCACCTATTCGAATCTATAGACAATCAGTGAACTCTGTTGTCTGCAGTGCGTCATTTGAGGATATTATCATGATTGTTCGAAATCAAGATGATGGATCCGGAAAGTTGATTTATACCTTAGAAAACGTGAAATACGACGAGACTCTTCAGAAGAATGATTTAGTTGATATTCCATATGAAGCAAATCTCAAATCACTTTTCTTCTCAGAAGAAGGCGACCCCTGTATTTTCGACTCTGATGGAGTTTTATTAGTTTTACTACATTGGAGACAGCCATTACAAGCTAAATGGGTTCCTATTCTTGATACCAAGACAGGTCGAGATAATCCAGATGAATCATTCTGGCCATTGGGCGTTGCTGATAAAAAGTTCAATTGTATTATTCTCAAAGGTGGTGAGAAATATCCGTCAATACCTTTACCGATTGCTTCAGAGATTGATATTAAGTTGCCTCTATATGCTGCGTTGGCCACAAAGTCTAACGCTTCTGATTCTGAATTACAAAAAGATATGATGACTAGTATGAAGCTTGAAGAGCAATTTCTACGAGAAAAGGTTTTATTACAGTTGTATAAAGACAATATTTTGGCATCAAAGGGCGGAGATGAATCATTACTTGACGATGAATACCGCGATGCGATCTCCAAACGGGAGTTATCTATGGACAAAGTGATTCTGCAACTAATGCAATTGTTATGCAGGGTAGGAGGATACGACGCAAAGGCATTCGGACTTGTTTGCATGATTCACAAGGAGAATGCACTTAATGCGGCAAGCAAGATTGCTCAGCGATATGACATGATTTCATTAGCTGAGAAAATTAATAGGGAGATTGAGCGAAGGCAGGAAGAGTAATTTGGCTGAAAATGCGTTTTGTTTGTTTGTGATAGGTTTAGTGAATTGAGTTTAGTGGTGTCTGTTCTAGTGGAAAAGATAATATGACTTATGTGTTTAACCTTTATTGACTTTAAAACCCGAAAAAAACAACAACGAAAAAGTAGGAAGATATCCAATCCAATCCATTAATCAAGGAAACCACACGCTAAGACCGACAGGACACCAACATACGTCACAGACTGTACAAAATGTAATCACACATAAATAATATTAATGAGAATGCCATAACGAATTAGGCTCGAAATGTATTCTTTTTTTTTCTAGCTGATTGTATCTTTCTTCTTTTGGATGCAGCGGGAGACTTTCGAAATCAGAGAAATGGAGTGAAAACTAGGGGAAATGATGCTAAAATAGTATAGATTATTCGTATGCGAGAGAGACAAGTACAGAAGTTTATTTTCTGCCGAGTTCTGCGGGAGAGTTGGCGTTTTCGGGGAGTTTGACGTTTCGCAAGTGAACGGGGATTCCTTCGGCATCTGGGATGACCTTCTCGAGGTTCTGATATCGATTAGTAAGAAGTCAATTGAAGGAAATAAGAGGAATACACACCAAAAACTTCTTGACGCACTTATTCAAGTAAGCCTCTTCGAGACGGCATTGCTCGAGCTCGTGGTTTTTGTTCTCGAGACAGTCGACGTGGTACTTGAGTGTCTCTGCGCAGTTTTTGTTGATGTCCTCGAGCCTTGTCCAATTAGCCTCAAATTCTCTCTCGCTTTATCATTATACACCGTAAACATACACAGAAATAGCACATCGAGTCACTCGTCGGCCTTCGTAGAGACAGTCTTTCTGTGGTGTCTTGGACTGACTTCGGCAGAGCATGAAGTTGTCGTTGAAAGCCTGGCATCTGGCGCCGATAAAGTAGCCTGTAGGAATTGCTATGTTAGCCCAATATTCGCTAACTCTTCGTATTCTTCGCAGTGTGTTTTTTTGCTGCTTTTCTCTTATTTCGACATACTAACTGATAATAAAGGCGCAGAAGTGGCTCCGACCTCGGGGACGGCTGGGATTCCGTCGGGCATGGGCGCCGGATCCACGACATAGTACGGCAGCGTGCGGAGATCGTGAGACATCTTTAATTCTCTATTTTTTTTTTCCCTGTTTTATTTATAAAATGAGAATACACAAGGGTATTTCCTAATCTGGTAATTCTTTTGCTGGCTGCGCGATGACGAAAAAACCAAGGTCGAAAGTGCTGAGGTCGTAACGCGAAAATCGCTGGCTCTGATTTGGCAGATTTCCATGTCAGCGTAGAGCGGGGTTTGTGTTTATAGGTCACGTGCAGTAATTGTTTTGGTAAAGAGAAAACCCTTTGGGAGAGAAGCAGAGTAAACACAGAAAGTGATTGATTTTGCATTGTTTTTTTTTCTTTTTATTTACAAAAGTAAATTAGACAAATGGCATTTTCGTTCGGTCAGTCGGCGACAACGACGGCGCAGCAGCCACAGAATTCGCTGTTTGGCGCGTCGCTGAATCAACCGCAGCAAGCGCAACAGCAGCAGCTACAGCAACAACCACAGCAATTTGGAATGTCATTTTCACAGCCTACAAACAATAACACTCTATTCAATAATAACAATAACAGCAACGTGAACTCAACATTGGGAGCCTCGACGTACGGATTGAATACCGCGATGTCACAGTCTACAAATATGTCAATGTATCCTACGTTACGTATGTCATAATGATTTTTTATTGTTATTGATCCAACAACAGAAATCTAATTTGGTTTTTCTGTTTTATAGCAATGGCACCATCAATACCTGATCAACTTGCCCGGATCAAAAATTCTTGGGATCCGTCATCTCCAGAATGTGCTTTCCAGTTCTACTTCTACAACAAAGTACCCCCTGAGCAAGCTGCTCTTTATGGGAAACCACCTCAACATGATCAACAACGATGGGACAGTGCGATTGCGAATCGTCCCGACTCGAGTTCTGTTCCTGTTTTAGCTGTCGGATTCACAGACCTGCAGAAGAGAGTGAGCGTGCAAGAAAAACAGGTCATGGCGTATCGTACGCGTATGCACGAGATCAATTCGAAACTCACTGAGCTTATTACTCGACACGATTTATATACCACAGTGCGTATAGCTGAAATCAAAGCACGACATGCTGCATTGTCTCACCGCACGATGAGTCTGGCTGCGAAGATTCAGGTGCTCAAAAGCCGTGGATACGCTTTGCGACCAGATGAGGAGGTTTTGAAGCGAAAGTTAGAAGAACTGACAAAGAATCTTGAAGATCCTGCTGTATTCGGCAAGATCAATGAACTGTGGGCACGAATGACTGTGGTGCGAGAGAGAATCAGAATACTGAATGAGCAGGCAAAACAAACTGGTGAACAATGGGAAAATACTGTCGACTGGGAAAAGGACGATGAACAATTAGAGAAAATCGCAAAGGTCAGTGTGAATCTCAATTTAATATTTTTATGATTAATACTAATATACGTTGGAATTAGATCTTAAAAGGACAGCAGACTGGTCTGATATATCTTGCCGATATACTGAAAACAGACGCGGAGGAGGTGGATCGACTGCTACGCCAGCTAGAACAAAAGGCCCAGGAACGGAAACGGTAGTACTATCTACAGCATGTAGGAGGTAGAATAGAATAATTGTACGATTAAGATAGAATGCAGTATATTTTACGTGGTAAACAAGCCTAATTAAACAGTAATCAGCCAGGATTTACAGAATTTACAGAATTTACAGAATTTACAGAATTGGCACAGAGAAATTTTTGGATCTTGGTAAGGAACAAACTCGTCAATCCCACGCCCCGAGAAGAACATGAGTAGAGCGCTCCAGCTAGAACCAGCACTAAATTCGCAAAGAAAAAAGCGGGATCTCGAGCAGAAAGTAGAGATACAGCCGGGTCGAACTAATTTATATTTCAAAACAGTAACCAGAGCATCTACAATAAATTCTGCCCTTAAATGAGTATAATGAGAAAAAGAAAAAGTTCGTCACGAAGAGAATAAATACACATTTCGCAGAGTAGGGTTACGGCGTGCTGAGCTAAACTGAGCGTCCGGCGCAGGTGTGATACTGCGCCAGAGCCAATCAGGATTCTCCCAATATTTGTAAACCAAAACAGAGTACGCACGAAACTGTGCTCCGGGAACAACTGCGCGCGCAAAGCAAGGCTCACTCGCTACCTAGCTCTCCTTCTCACCACCTTCACCACCTTTCCCTCTCCCCTTTTTCCCTCTGCCACCCTTTGTTCTGTTTTTCTTTCTCTCGCAGCGCAAAGCTATGATCTCGAGGCAAATTCGGCTGGCCGGTCGCGCGGTCGCCCAGCGTGCTGCCAGACGCACATTCGCTACCTCGCGCCCCGCCCGCGCTGAGGTCGAAGTCACCATCGATGGCAAGAAAATCATGATCGAGGCTGGCTCCGTAAGAATTCCCGGTTTTTTTATTGCTCAGTTTGGGCAAATCAGGGTTATGCAATCGCTTTTTGAGTGGATCTAACGCCTTTCGCAGGCTCTTATTCAGGCTTGCGAGAAAGCCGGCTCGCTCGTTCCCCGATATTGCTACCACGAAAAGCTCGCCGTCGCCGGTAACTGCCGAATGTGTCTTGTCGATGTCGAGCGTGCTCCGAAGGCTGTTGCCTCTTGCGCATGGCCCGTTCAGCACGGAATGGTCGTTCACACAAACTCAGAGCGCGCCATCAAGGCCCGTGAGGGCGTCATGGAGATGTTGCTCGCCAACCACCCGCTCGACTGCCCCGTCTGTGACCAGGGTGGAGAATGCGATCTTCAGGACCAGGCTATGCGATACGGATCGGACCGCGGTCGTTTCCGCGAAATTGAGGGAAAGCGTGCTACCGAAGACAAGGATCTCGGTCCTCTCATCAAAACCGAAATGACCCGTTGCATTCACTGCACTCGTTGTGTCCGATTCTCCAACGATATCGCCGGTGCCCCTGAACTTGGAACCTCTGGCCGTGGTAACGACATGCAAATTGGTACTTACCTCCAGAAGAACCTCAACTCTGAAATGTCCGGAAACGTCATTGATCTCTGCCCTGTCGGTGCTCTCACCTCAAAGCCCTACGCTTTCCGTGCTCGTCCCTGGGAATTGAAGAAGACCGAGTCAATTGACGTTCTCGACGGTATCTGCTCCAACATCCGTGTCGACTCCAAGGGTGTCGAAGTCATGCGTGTTCTTCCCCGTTTGAACGACGATGTTAACGAGGAGTGGATTTCTGACAAGACCCGTTTTGCAGTTGACGGTTTAAAGACTCAGCGTCTCACCATGCCCCTTCTCAAGTCTGGTGACCGTTTCGAGCCTGTTACCTGGGACGAGGCTCTTTCCACCATTGTTGAGGCTTATGAGAAGATTGAGCCCAAAGGCAACGAGTTCAAAGCTATTGCTGGTGCTCTCGTTGATGTTGAGGCTCTCGTCGCCATGAAGGACCTTGCCAACAGACTCGGATCTGAGAATCTTGCTCTTGATGTCACTGGAGGAAACGCTCCTCTTGCTCACGGTGTTGACATGCGTTCCAACTACCTTTTCAACTCTACCATTCACGGAATTGAAGATGCTGATGCCATCCTCCTTGTTGGTACCAACCCCCGCCTCGAGGCTGCTGTCTTGAACGCCAGAATACGCAAGCAATGGTTGCGATCTGACCTTCAAATTGGATTGGTCGGTGAGAACTTTGACTCTACCTTTGAATACCAACACCTTGGTGAGGACGCCGCTTCTCTCAAATCTGCTCTTGCTGGAGATTTTGGCAAGAAGCTATTGTCTGCTAAGAAGCCTATCATCGTTGTCGGTAGTGGTGTTGCTGAGAACGCTGATGCTGCTGCTTACTTCAACTACATTGGCCAGTTTGTCAACAAGAACCACGAGAAGCTTGTCACACCTGAATGGAACGCTTACTCTGTCTTACAGCGCGCTTCTGCCCGTGCTGGTGCTTACGATGTTGGTTTCGTCACCTCTAACCCTGCTGTCACCAGTGTGAAGCCTAAGTTTGTCTGGTTACTTGGAGCTGATGAAATCACTGCTGCTGATGTCCCTAAGGATGCTTTTGTTGTCTACCAGGGACACCACGGTGATGTTGGTGCGCAATACGCTGACATTGTTCTGCCAGCATCTGCATACACTGAGAAGGTTGGTACTTATGTCAACACTGAAGGACGAGTTCAGGTGACAAGAGCTGCTACCTCACCTCCTGGTGTTGCTCGTGATGACTGGAAGATTTTGCGTGCTGCTAGTGAGTACTTGGGCGTCGCTCTTCCATACGATGATATC
Organism: Myxozyma neglecta; assembly: GCA_030570675.1. Lineage (NCBI taxonomy): Eukaryota > Fungi > Ascomycota > Lipomycetes > Lipomycetales > Lipomycetaceae > Myxozyma > Myxozyma neglecta. The sequence continues at coordinate 3,421 of JAJLWK010000231.1, read as the reverse complement.
TATGACATCCGGTCGCGAATGGCAGACATTGCTCCTCACCTTGTCCGTCACGATATCATTGAGAGCAGCAGTGCAGAGACTGCTGTTGCTGGTGTCAAGACACAGATTGTTGACGCTCACAAGGGAGTCAAGTCCAATGGCACCAAGTTAGGATCTGTGATTGAGAACTTCTACTTCACTGATGCTATTTCACGGAGTTCAGCAACTATGGCACGGGCGGCGGCAGCATTTGCAAAGGGAGAGAGGGCGGAGCCTATTGCGGCATATGCATAATCAATTAGAGAGTAAAAACAGAGTCTGTTTGTTTCTTTGCGATTGATTGTAATGTGCTCACACTTTTACATTTATCTATAATAGCATAGAGTACATTGCTTCAGAATATTTAGGAGCAGATAGAGGCGGAGAAGGTGTTTTTTGTTTAGTTACGGTCATTTGTACTTTTTTTTCGTCGTTATTTTCTATTTGTTAATGTCATTGTGTTTATATTGTTTAATGAATTCGAGTGTATACAATAACTAGGAACAAAAATTGGTCAATTTTAAAGTTTAGAAGACAATGAACCGAAAATTGGTTAAGCCTAATAGATGGCCGAAAATTGGTCAATGAATTCCTCGAGCAACAGCCTAATAGATGACCGCTATTAGGCACGGCCAATTCTCGATCATCGTCTATTTCACTTTAAAATGGACCAATTTTTGGTCCTCTATAGAAGACAGCAGTCTAATAGTAGATGACCGAAAATTGGTGCTGTCTACTATAGAGGACCAAAAATCAAGAGCTTAATAAATGAGGTCAAGTTCAGAGTTTTTCTTACTTCCTCAATAAAATAAACCAAAAATGCAAACATCCTTCTCGTCCAGTTAAAAGTCCTTTCTGCTAATGGTTCTTGTGTTTTTTTAATTTTGCCTTTGTAAACTTCTTTCTTGAAGAAGCCAAGTATGTTGATTTAGTCCTTTTAGAACGGTAAACTGACTCTCTCGGTTGTCTCAGTTGTCTTGCTTTCTGCAGCAAAATGTTGGTTTAGCTAGTCATTGTAAAACAGTAAGTTCTAACTTCCTCAGTTGTCTCTGTAGTAACTTTTCTAATTGTCTAAGTTTACATTGCAGAATCACTTGTATTTGTTTTTGCTTGTTATCTGTCAATAAACATTCTGTAGGCTCATTTCCAGGTGATTTGGTCTCATTTTGTGGAAATGGGGTTGAGCAATAGTTCTACACATTTCTGCTCGAAATGTTTGCATGAATGCCCTCTATCAGATTTTTAAATTAATCATTAGGGGAAAAAAAATAAGACATGCAATCCTCATGAAAGAAGGATAGAAATCTAATCAGATAAAAGCTGGAATGACCTTCTTGTTGAAATGCAGATGGGAAGGTGTTGGCATGTATTGGTTTTTTTTATTTAGAGTTGCATTATTAACTTTACTAAATTAATATTAAGGAACAAAACTTCCAGATTAGTTTCAAGTTTGCAGATCTGCCTGTTGATTTCGGCTTTCACTCATTTCTTCAGGGTGGTGATTCATATTGGATGACCACATGTCTTGTTTCTTTTTCCCTGGTGATGAATGTGAACATTTTGAGCTGAACTGTGTAGAACTATTGCTCAACTCTATTCCCACAACATTTAGACAAAATCACCTGGAAACGAGCCAGCAGAATGTTTATTGACAGATAAAAAACAAAAAAAAACCAAGAGTTTCCATCCCTACTACTAACCAACATAAGTCCCTTTTCTACAAAATCTTCACTCTCAGGGAACAGAAGGATATGATTTGTAAGAGGGAATGAGAATGCTTTTTACTATTCTATCAACTTTTATTTTTTTGTATAGACATGGCAGGCTTTGATTTCTTTGCTCTCAGATTTGATTCTCTATTTGTCTTATGTTTACAGCTTTCTACATTTCAGCTTATTTCGATTCTTTGTAGTCTCTATTTTCTTTTTCTCATTTAGCATTACTTTTAGTTCCCTTTTACTTATGGGAGACTTTGCAGTAGTAATTGTCATATTCAGATGTATTCTCTCACCCTCATTTTATTGTTTTTATTGTTTTATAGATAGAAAAAAAAATTAATAAAGAAATAACAAATCAATTAAGGTTCAAATGTAGTGCAAATAGGGTTTTGATATGCAAAAAACGCAAAGACCAGAATGGGAAATATGGTCCCTGCACGGTTTATCTAGAGTTTATAGATTAATAGATCGATTTGTTATGCATCCAAAAAAGGTACGGCGTATTTGACGTTTTGTGCATTTTACTGCGTATACAGCAAGGACTTTGAATCGTAATAATTGAAATAGAATGCTATGCGCTTTTTGAATGCATAATTCTATTTGCCAGTTGTTTATAGTGCCTAAATAACAAGTGCTGAGTAATATTGTTGATGGAAATTTAAAGTGTGGTCATCCTTATCGTAAAGCCGCAGAAGGCATTAATACCCACAGAGCTTCCGAGCGCAAAGATATGATTCGCGAACCAATCGATAAGGAGAAGCACGAACCAATTCAGAAAGTCAGATAATAGAGATAAATGTAATTAAAGAATAAATAGCGAATGATCGTAGAAAGTAGAGTGGAAAGGGTAAAGAATGATTAGTGGAAGGATAAGCAGGGAGAGCGGGACCGCGTTTCCTGAATGATCAAGCGCGCCGCAGAGTGTTAGAGAAGGTACATAGAAACAGGCAGCGGACGAGGTCTTTTAAATGTTTGTAGAGTGTAATTTCTAGCAAGAAAGGTAAACGATAAAGAAATATGGAGGTCTTTATCATTTTGTTCTTTCTAGCGGCTGCTGCGTCTGTTGTTTATATAAACTTCTTTGGCAATCGACAGAAGAAAGCAGCAAGTCAGCCATCAGCATTATCTTCTAAACCAGCAGAAAAGAAAACCGCAGCTGGAGGTTACGGATCTGACGAGCCATTACCTGAGCCTACTCCACTATGGAACTTAACAATCGACAAGTTGAAGACATACGATGATCGTCCATGGCGTCCTTTCAGATGGCCGTATCACCAGACAATGTCAATCTTCAAATTAGATATTAATCATTGGTTGGATATGGATAAGTGGTATCATCGGTACGTCACTGAGAAAATGGATATTATTCGTCGTACAGGGAAAGAGTATTGCGATACCCTTCCTGATGGAGAAGATGCAGCCGAGGAACTTCTTGATATGGTCGTTGATCATTTGACTAAGAGATATCCTAAACTATTTACCAAAACTGAGATTGGAGTCGATAACCATGTTACTGGTGAGAAAATGGACTTACGACGACCACTTAAAGAACCCGCGTTGCATTACCTTGCTCGACTTGCTAAGGAAGATTTCTACATTGTTAAAAAGCGTGATGATGGGAAGCATTATCTTGTTGCTGCAGTTGTCCCTGCTCCAGGAGGATTTTTCGGCGTTGAAAACAAAAT
>JAJLWK010000230.1:0-20792 GCA_030570675.1 Myxozyma neglecta | reverse complement strand
TGTTGTTGTTGTTGTTGTTGTTGTTGTTGTTGTTGTTGTTGTTGTTGTTGTTGTTCAGGAGGAGGAGGAAGAGGAGGAGTTGCCGTAGCAACAGCTGGCGTAGAGGAAGGCTCAGCACGGGCTCGTGAAGCTCTGGAAGTGCGAGCCCCAGCCTGTCTGTTTTTGCACTTTTCCAAATGTCGCTTCAAGATATCTGACCGACAAAAGCAGTCTGTACACAGAGTGCATTTATAAGGACGATCCCCAGTGTCTTTATTCAATTAGTACTGATCTATTTAGAAAAAATGATGGCATATGAAAAAGACATACGGCGAAGCATGTGTCGCTTGAGATGTTTGGCGTGCAGATAGGAGCGTGGGCAAAGCTGGCATTGGAACTTGCCCGCGGCGTTTTTGATTGCGACTACGCCAGCAGTAGCCGCAGCGGCAGCCTGAGCCGCTGTTATTTTGGAAGGAGAAGAAGAAGAAGAAGAAGAAGACAAAGATTCGGCAGAAGAAGACATCAGAGAAGACTCGTCGGAGTAGGCGCGCGCGAGCACGATACGACCGGGCGCCGGCTCCGTAAACACAGCACCGAGACTCATCTCGCGATCGAAAAGCCAGACACGGACAGACAAAGGCACATCCGAAGCCGCGTGGAGCAGGGAAAGAACAGAAACAGAAGATAATGATGATAAATAAGACGAAGAAGACGAAGCAGAGAAGCAGATCCACCGCTCTTCTGCACTCGTCCAGCGGGTTGGCGGACGCCGGACGCTCGTCGCCTTAAACCCAGACCGGACGCGGACTCGGACGCACGCGCCCGCGGACCAGCTGCTGCGCGGGCGTTGGAAGACGCGGCCCAAGCGCAAAAGCCACTTTTACTTTTAGTCTGCTTTTCCTGTATGTTTTATTGACTTTTTATACTTTTTTTTGCTTTTTCGGGTCTGCCTTTGCGCAGAACTCTGTACTTTGCTCGTCCTTTTGCGTTCAAGGTTTCGAGACTTTTGCTATTGCCTTTCGAGACGGCACTGCCACAGTTTTGCCTGCCTTGGCATGGGCGATACGCAGGCGTCTGCACGTAGCAGCGTGGCGCGTGCAGCGCCCGTGTCGAGCCGTGTCGTGTCGCGCTGCCGGCTGCTCTGTACTTTACCGATATACGACGAGAATTCGTTTCCGGATCATGCTACATTTCCACCTAAATCAGGTGTTTATTCTGTAAGGCGTACCTTGCTTAGTTGTTGCTGATCGAGGTCTGCTGCGGATGATGATCCTGCGCAGGTCCGGCATACAGAATAGACTCTGCGAAACGCTCAAACTCTCTCATGACTTCATCTTTGCCACGTGCGTTCCTATCTGTAGACATCCCTCAGCATCTCCAATTTACCTGTTTCCCTCTTTACTATATTTATCAGTTATCTCACTTCTTTGGTGGATAATCAGTGCAGTCTTTCGTGGTTTATGCACTCCCCGTTTGAGCTCGTCGTTTACTGTTAATTAGCCCTGCTATTTAACCGTCGTCGGCTCTGTTCTTCTCATCCCGCTCTGTGGCCGGTCGGTCATCTATCTTCATATTAACCAATACCACTTTAGGCCTCTTATATTTTTCTTTTTACTTTTTCTCTGTGCTGTTAACGTCATCAGTGTGCATTGAGTTCTGAGCGGTACTTTTTTGGTAATTTGATAATTATCCTGTGCTGACTTTTTAGCGATATTACTTTCCTATTTCGACTTTCGTCAATCTAATCAACTACTATATGACACTTATGAACCGTATTTGTTTTTATTCATTTTGCTGAATATTGCTCTATCTTATTGAAAACTACGTATTAATATCTCTTTTGTCGTTTACAATCTGGCTTTTATTTAAAGCGCTCAACAAGCATGTGAAGTTGCCGAATTTTGTACCGTTTCAAAAATAATCTTCTTTTGAAACGTTTGCTATGCTTTATCCGTCATTAAAGAAAAGTACATGTGACAGCGCTAAACGAAGTTTTTGATTTTATTCCCTTTTTCAAGTAGCGAGTACTCCAACAAGTTTTCTGATTCTTATATTTTATACAAATGGTTTGAATTATTCACTAATAACTTGTATTGTTACTGCTATAATAATTTGTTGTAGTAATAATTACACACTCTTCCAAGGTTATACAACTTGTATTGTTACTGCTATAATTCAAGTCTGTGCTTTTACTAGTGTTTAGTGACATTGATCGGAGAAATTAAAAATGAGCTGACTTGTCTTTGTAAATAGTATAAAAGTAGACTTCATCCATGATGCTAGTACGCATTTCATAAATAGTATTCTACTAGCCACAAATAAATTATTAAAGTATATATATTCTTTTAATTATATTCGTGTCGAATTATTAAAAAAAAAGTGGTGTATTAAATTCAAAAGCGAAAAGGTTGTTCCAATTTATCATTTGCGTTTTTAAACTATCTTCTTTCAGATTTTACCCAAAAAAAAATGACAGGACGGATTTAAGTCGAGGTGGGCATATTGAACACCAATACTTTTGTACCTGATCAACATCATAACTAATCAAAAATAAACTGCTGCTGCTGATTATTGTTATTTATTTATGTGAACATGAAAACATTTCATTACTCCTAGAACATCACGGGCTAGGGTTGTGAAAAACACGAATAGCAGTTGAGGAAACGCGTTTCGACGCGTTAAAACCTGATAATACGAGCTCAGAGAGCCAAACAATGGAGCAAGAATGTATATGGAAGGGCAATATTGACGCAAAAGAATTAGGAGAAGATAAAGAAGTTGAGATTGAATTTTGGCGAAAGATCAGCAAAAAGAGGAAAAATACAACAATTGCAGGTGGTGGAAGTAATAGTACATTAAGAAGCAACAATGGGAATAAGAAACGGAAAATAAGTCTGTCTGATAGGTTTACAGACGATATATTTGGAGATAGTTTGGTGCGAGCTGTGGCTTGTGTTGATGTTGTTAATATTTCGGTTTGGATGATTACTGGTAGTCCAATGTGTTTGTAAGTGGGATTTGCATTTTCTAAGGTATTGGTTGGTAGGGAAATATTGATCTGGTTTAGATATACTACAGATTCATATTCAGAAGCATTTTTCAAGCGAATATTTTTATCAGCGGTAAGCCCCCTTTTCTTTTTCTTTTTTTTTTTTTGTTCGTTTGTGCAAGACAAATGTTAATAAGAATAGACAATATCAGATAGTGGAATTCTATCTAAAGCAATAATACTAAAACTAGATCCACCGCTCCCATCAATATCAGGAATAGCAATAATAGGGCGCATAAACAACTGTTCAAAACCCAGCACGACATCGGATGATATTTTCGCTTCATCGACAACAAAAGATGCCACATCATCACACGAGCGCAAGGCACCCGAGGTTCAGTCCGAAAGTTTATCCGTGGAAAGTGACATCGTGTCGCTTACTGCATTTACAATTGATACTAATTACCGGATGGATTCGGTGGAACGAGAAAGTATTGAAGAGGATGACGTGGTGCAAAGTTGTTTAAGTTTAGGAGGAGTGGGAAGCGTGGGTGGAGAGAAGAAGACTGATTCAGCTGTGAGAGGAGTAATGGCGGGTTCAAAACCGAGATTTCTCGCGCCGTCGGAACGAGATGCGACGGAGGTTTCGCTTACGTATAAGCGGAATCAAAAGCTTGAACAACTTCTCGAGAAACGAAGTAAAAAATAAAAGGATCTCATAAACAGATTATTTCATGCAGTTACTAGTTACTAGTATGTATGCTTCTATATCTGAATGCAATCATGCTTATTGAAAGTTTTAGGCAGCCGGTGATGTGACTTGATCAGCAATAGAAATTCCGGTGAGAACAGGCCATCTATCATCGATTAGGTGGTATTGTTAAATCGATGATATATGCCGCAATCAGACAGCCGCGTGGCGAGTGCTTTGCTATGATTTATATCCTGATGAGATAGTCATACTGGCTTTTAATCAAACAGGATACAATTGCATGTCATTCACATCTTTCTTTATAGATGCATCAAGAACGCATTAAGACCTCTTCGATTGGTTAATTCAGCCAAAGTACATTTTAATGACTCGGTACAGACACATTGTTAGCAAGCAAAGTTACACCGCGTGGCATAACTCTTCCAGCGGGCTCGTGTTTGGAAAAACTCAACGGGCGCCGGGCGGCGGCGAGGGCGTCGGGGGCGTCGGCGCGTCGAGGGTGTGTCGACTTTGGTCAGTACTTTGTCACACCTGTGTGCTGTGATCTGTTGGATTCTACTGCTCAGTAGTCATTGAAAGGTCTCCTAAAAACTGCTAGAATCGATAGATATTGGATGGGGAAAATATTGGAATGAACGAAGGCCGACCGCAATCAACGTCTCGCTGATTATTGCCGGTAGCGATAGTCTGACATCTGACGCTTGTAATTAGCCTTTCTACACGACGCACTAACTAAATACTAGTACACCGTTTAGAACCTTATCTATAAGGTTTTCTTTGATTATAGTTTATACCTGCTTTTTAATTTGTGAATTTAATTAGCTATCAGCCACAACACTCTGTCCACTTTTTAGTCACGTTAGGATCACCTTTTTCTCACAGATAGCTCGCGTGTGTTGAAAATAGAGATAAGGAACGATGAAATGGCACCTGATGCCGTTTGTTCGCTTTGAGGTGCATTAGTAGGATAGGCTCTATTATCTGCTAAAAGAACAGGTGACGCAGTAATTGCTGGATATCAGATAGCTGCAGATGCCACGAGGTATACTTCATAAATTAAATCACAAGCCATAAACAAGAATGACAGACTATGGCACTTTCAATAAAGTCAACGACGCTTGTATTAATAACCAACAGCGAATAAAGTTTGCGTCCCAAACTCACTTCTTTTGCTTTTGTTTTACCTATGTAGCCGATGACGGCGATGATACGAAGAATGAGAAAAGCCGACGATAAAGCGAATAAACTACGCAGTGGTCAAAGGTTTGATGAGCGAGCGAAGGCAGCGTAAATCGTAGCCCAGCAAATCATCGCCGCCGCCGTCCTCTTTGTTTGTGTCGACCGTGAACGGTTTTCGGCGCTTCTCGTCGCGAGCTCTCCAAGCGAGTTCGTTTGCGTCAGCTCTCTGCGTTATCCATCTCGACTTATATGACAACTCTTCTAATCAAAGCAAAACAGACGAAAGGACGACGTATGTAGAGATTATATAACTCATAATGTATTGCTTACGTGGCGTGAACTTTAGGCTTTAGTGGCGGAATAACCGTACTTGATACAGTATCATTTACAGGTCAGACAGGTGTTGGACCGAGGTTCAAAGCTCATCATTCTACTTGATCCCCCGGTACTGTCATTGAAACTCTAGCCAATAAGCTCATTATCACGTAGCTGGCTATTTAGGTTAGGTCGGTCGATTGCATTCGCGTTCGTTGATGTTCGCTCTGGTTTGCCTGTTTTTGTATGTATTATGTATTGTGTAGTCGTTTTAGTGTACTAAATTTGACAGCTCGTTCAATCGGGCCAATGACGCAGCTCTGTGGCGTTTCTCTACGCACTAACCTCTTTTCTGTTTTCTATTCTGCAAGTTCATGTTAGTTACATCTTTTTTTTATTTGTATTTGTATTTGTGTTTTTCCAAGAATTTTGGACTAATGCTGATGGTCGATCTTTCGATCTTTAATCCGGGAATCCCACCTTTGGATTTAGTCAGTACCTGCCCATTGCTTTTCTTCTTGCATTCACTTTAGTTCTGCAGATGTAACTACTCTGTACATAGAAAATCAAACTTGGTCGCTAAAAACTCTGTTCCTGGATGGTTATTATATCTTGCTAAAACCTCATTCGCAAATAATAGTTTTCGTTTCTGCGTGCAACTCGACTAAAGCAGCCTTGAAATTCAGTCTGCCATCAATGTATCACACCTGATCTGCACCAAAAAAAACCTGTTCGCTACATTAAACTGTAGATTCGATACAAGATGTTTTAAGTCGCATTCCACTCCCTTGGTATCTGTTCTTGTTTTTTTTCATTTTGACAGCCAGGGTCTTGTTTCTCAGGACCCTTTTAGATCGTAGTCTTACTGGCTACAGATCTTTTGTCTTAGAATCTCTTTTTTAACATCTTGACTCTGATATGAAGTGTGAAAGTTTTAAACGAGATCTCTACTACAGAGCAGAGCACGTCATATTTTTCTTTTTTCATTTGTGTTTCTGATTGCTGTGCGTTTCACATCTCAATGCACCTAACCTAAATTTACTTCCTATGTTTTATCAAAAGAATATGTAATGCTTATTAATAAACTTAGATTTTCATACACATTTTAAAAGAAAGCTTCTTTATTTCAGAACAATTTTGTCAGCATTTCATTGCTTGACAATAAATAGATTTCGAAATGAATATTCCCCTATACTCGCAGACGAACCGTTCTACAGGGTGTGATAAATTGCAGGTGAAACTGATTCAACTTAACGCCAGCGCGACGTTTAATTGTCGTCGTGTATCAACTATGTCTTACTTTCCTGTCGTCTAATTCGCCAACTGTGTCTACTCAATTTGCAATCAAACCAGGCAAGTCGATGCTTATTTGTCCTCTGCTACCCTACTTGTCCAAGCCCTGAAAATGCAAACCCTAAAATGCAAACCCTAGACACACTAAGCCATTGCAAACAAGGTTTAAATCTTGGTTCCGTTACGGGACTTGCGCGAACGGCGATAACAACTCAGGGCGCCACGGAGTTGCCTTAACTTCCCCCGAAAAAGGCGTGCTGCTGAGCGAAACGCAAGGGCCAGCGCCGGAAATTTGGTGGAGAATAAGCCGGGACTAGAAACTTTGGATATCATCCCCGCCCTTTGTTGGATAAAATAAAAATGACGCTCGCATGCTCAATACCCCTCAGGCATTGCTTTTCGCGCTCATTTTTTCCCGCTAATTCTCTGTATAAGCTCAATTGGTTGAGGAAGAGTAGCAAGTATCTGTTAAAAGATCCGAAACTACAAAAAATTCAATTTACAAGACTTTATAGCTCTGATAAGATGACGTCGTTACCCGCTCTTCCTTTACTCCAATCAATTGCTGCACACCCTTCGTCAAAGACTGCAATTATCCACAATTCGTCCCGCAAAGCATTTACTTATGGCTCTTTAATAAAAGATGTTGCGCGCTGGCGACTTGCGCTTAGTAAATTAGGCGGATTAGCTTCAGACGACAGGCGAATTGCGATTATGGGTGAAAATAGCTATGAGTTTGTTACCTGTCTTTTGGCAGCCGTCTCGTTGCCTAATACTATTGCAGTTCCTTTGTGTCCGTCTCATACTGCACCTGAAATTACTTATCAGCTCAATGATTCTGACTGCTGTGCAGTCGTCGCTACTGAGCGATTTAAAGATAAATTAAGTCCCTTGGTTGGAGATCGAGAGTTTGTTGTAATTGAAGATGTCGTTTTGCCTGAATCGAAAGAAGTTGTGATTCAAGATGATACTACTGGAATTGTCGACACAAGCGGCATCATTCTCTACACCTCGGGAACTTCAGGAAATCCGAAGGGTGTCGTTATCACGAATGCTACTCTCACCGCTCAGGCAAAATCGTTAATCAAAGCATGGGAGATCAAATCCTCCGATACCCTTCTTCATACTCTCCCACTTCATCACATTCACGGAATTCTAAATGCTCTTTTGGTACCTTTATTCGTCGGCGCTACTGTACTTTTCCAGTTCCCGTTTGCTGCTGGACCTGTGTTGAGTCTTCTTGCTCATGAAGACAAAACTGCTCCTGCTATTACAATCTACACTGCAGTTCCAACAGTTTACTCTCGTTTATCTACTCTCTACAAAACCTTACCTGCGGAAAAACAAGCTGAAATCACTGCTGCTATTCCCAAAAACCTTCATCTAGCAATGTGCGGTTCGGCTGCACTTCCCGATCCGCTCCGCAACGGTTGGGCGGAACTTTCCGGTGGTCATCCACAACTACTTGAACGCTACGGCATGACTGAAGTTGGCATGGCACTCAGTCAGCCATTGAAGGAGAAAGAACGTACAAGTGGAAGTGTTGGAAAACCACTTCCTGGCGTTTATGCCAGACTGGTTGACAAGGATACTGGTGATGTTTTGTATGAGTCTGTTGGATGGGAATCTGAGAAATGGTATACGGAGAAACCAAAGACTGCTGAAGACCAGGTTTTGGGCGAAATCGAACTTTCAGGTCCTACTATTTTTAGATACTACTGGCGTAAAGAGGAAGCTACTGCGTCATCTTTCTCCACTGATTCTACTGGTAGAAAATGGTTCAAGACAGGTGACATTGCTGGTGTTGACGGCATAAGTCGATGGTGGATTAAAGGACGTGAATCTATGGACATTATCAAATCCGGTGGAGAAAAAATCTCTGCATTAGAAATCGAGAGAGAAATCCTTTCGTTAGAAGGAATTTTAGAATGTGCTGTCGTTGGTTTACCTAGCTTGGAGTGGGGTCAATCTGTTGCAACTGTTATTGTTATGAGCGAGGGTGTCACTCCTATTGAATACGCGGATCTGAAAGCCAAGTTGAAATTACGGTTGACTGGTTACAAGATTCCGAAGGAGTTGAAGATCATTGAAAAGATTCCTAGAAATCAAATGGGTAAAGGTAATGTACCACCCTTGACATCTATTACTTTATATATCATTTTATATCTTCATTTTTTGCTGCAGAGTTCTAACCTTTTTCATATAGTTAATAAGAAGACTCTGGTCAAGCAAGTTTGGCCCGAAAAATTCGATCAATAGATTAGAGCATAAATTTTTTGAAAGCCGGTTATGAAAAAAAGTATCACAGCCATTTATTTCACTGGTGTTTTTAATGTCATTAATGCTATATGTAGTTTATACAGCATTTGGTCAAATGGGTATTGACTTGTAAATTTTGAATTGGAAGTGACTAGTATATGTTTTTCTTGTCATTTTTCGCGTTTATTGAGTACTCATCGATAAAGTGCTGGTTAAGGTATCTATTGAACGCTGGCTTATTAGTAGGAACGAAGTCAAAGTTGAAGACTTAATGAGTTTTGTGGTCTTCCCGATCAACTCTAAAATTATTTAAAACAGTCTCACTTAAAATAAATTGAATGGGGAGAGTTTCTAACTTTGAAGTTTCTATGTTGCGAAATGCAAGAAATATGTTCAGTTTTTTTATCAAGGCGTTATTGAGCTGTTTCAAAACTGACCTTGACATTGACGATCTGAAAAATCTCAGGCCAGAATGTACTTTATACCGCAGTAAATTTCTGATGCTCTTCACCATCTCGTTACACAATACTTCTGTCGTTGTCATTTTCATCACAGCATTCCAATAGTCCCTGTTACATGCTACCCATAGTCGTTAGCGCTTAATATGAATTGAAACAGTTAGAGCATCATATCACTGATACCGACTTTTCAAGATCCTACCCGAACTTCTCTTTGTAGTCTGTCCTTCAAAGTTTTTGTAAGTGTCCAACTTACGCTTAATGGCCACTAGGCACCGGAATCAGCTTTCATCTATTGGTGGGACTCTGAACATACTTTTCTAAAAAGTCTGTATCTCTAATAATCCTGAACATCAAATCAAAAAAAATGAGATTAATCAAATCTTAATAGCAACTGATACGATACCCGTTTCGCTTGCTGCGTCATCACCACGACCGTTTTTAGCGTTTTCATTCGGCGATTTTCCATCTGGTCACCCACAATTAAAATATGAAATTGTCATCTAGTATCTAGACGTAATCTTATTTTTTCCCGTATGAGGGCCTTATATGATGTGATGCGAGTTTGAAATATGAGTGGAATCATGTGTTTTACGCGAAAATCAGCCGTTTTGTGCGGCACCGACCGAATGCTGAACTACTCTTCTCTTAGCGTCTCTTCATTAACATAAACTCTGTATATTCGGTTATCAGATTTTGTAGATTATTAACAAAATTAACATCCTCTTAATCTGTCTTGATATACTGGCTATTAGCTTGGAATCCGACCACTATAAATATGTAGGAAAGAAGCATCGGGTAACTTCACTAACGATAAGCTACGTACGTATTTGTTGGTCATGGCACTAGAGCCGCACATTAAATTAAATAGTCTACTTAAAAGATTATGACAGCAGCAAGTAAGATCCGAATTCTCTAAAATTAAACAAACAGAAAACAAACAGAAAAATGAATTTATGAAACATAATGACACAGAATAAACAACGAATCTAAAATGCGTACACTCACTCCCAGTGATCGGGTCCAAAATAACCCTTTGCGGGAAGAGAGAAAATGGCAGTTGTGCCTACACCGTCAACGCCAGCACTGGATACTGTCTTTCCCCACCACGGAATACTGACGTTGGTGACTTGCAAAGTTGCAAAGACTAAAATGGCACAAAGTGCTACACCAGCACTCAATGCAGCAGTAAGTACGTAATTGTACTTGGTCCACCAAGCAAGGTATCGACGACGAATATAATACATAAAGACAAATCCGATTTCCAATCCAGGGGTATAATAAGCTAAATTATATCCAGACTGAAATCTGCTCATTCCCGCAATCAAGAGAATAGGATTGACATTATGGAACCAGTGGAAATATTTGATGCGCATAATATACTTTTTGGCATAATAGCACGGTGCACCGATGAGAACACCAATCAAGAACGACCACTTAAGCATAGGATACAAAGTTGAAAACATCCGAGCAGGACCAACAACACCCCAGACTAAAGTAGCGGTATAAAGTGCGTTGGGGAACGGACACACAAATCGGTTCGCTTGGTCTGCTGCACAAAGATCCGGGAATGATGCCACCAAAACATTGTATGCACCAATTGTGATAAAAGTTTGAATCAAGGTTGCTAACAACTGACCTCTTAGTAATGCTCGAGGTGGAATTTTGCCGTAATGGCCAAGTTTCTGATCACCAATGAGAGACTCTGCCTGAGCATCAACATTCCATCCATACACACGACAAATCATGTTGGCAATAGCGTGTTCAGGAATCATGTATCCAGCCACCACAATTGCAATATCGTTAAATCCAAGCTCGTATCCAGTAATTGAGAATACAATTGCACTAGGGAAGATGAGAAAAACGCAAATGCAAATAATGACAATAATACTCCACCATGGAGTGTTGGTTGGATAGACAACGCATGCAATGATTCCAAATACAAGCGAAATAACCAGAATCACAAGATACCACCAATCAGGAACTTCCGGATATTTTGCCATTACTCTACAAAGAGCATCGTCATAATTCTCATAGTTTGATGTTCCTCTATAGCGCAAAGATTTATAAAAGCCGACGAATCGTTCTCGCAAAGCTTCCCATTCTTCAAAAGCAATGTACACAACCGACATTGTGAACATGACGAATTCAGATCCATATGTCATCAAATATCCCATTGACAAGAAAGGAGGAGAATATTTCCGGTAATTCTCAACGTTCAATGTCAAATCTGGGAGAACAATTCTTGAAGCGTTATACGTCTTTCCAGTGTTATCAAAAGAACTTGTGGAATTAATAGGAATGTAGCCCATCCACTTATAGTTTCCATAGTAAAGACCTAGCATGATAATTCCTCCAATAACCATTCCGATGTATTGATTCGCCAATGAAAAGAAAGGAACAGCAAGTGGAGCAGAATAACTAATAACACCCCAATCGAAAGTTGTCAGCGGATTGAAGCCCAAGCCAAGAATTGATCCAGTAACCACTGCAAGATTCACATTTTTGGGAGCAATCCAGGTCATCCAATTGAAAGTACTGAGAGCAGTAAACAAAAAGCCAGGAAGCCAGTAGTAAATCATCATGCTGCCTAAAACAATAAAGAAAAATTTATAGCGAGTGATTCGCCAACCATTTATGCTATGCTTCTGTTCAGGCAATAGAAGGGTTCGATTCAACATGACTGTAGGCAGCAGAGAAGGCCAGATAGCCTTGGCAGGGTATACTATAAATCTTAGCATTTTGCATAATAGTGAACTTTAACACATACCAACGAACCGTCTCAAAAGACCTGCCAGACCAAATCCAAAAAATTGAGTTGAGCTGAACATCATTGTTAACACATATAAAGCTATGGTCAATTTCTTAACTCACGTGTTTAGCAGAAATATGAATCCGAAATCGACCCACTTTTGAGCTACATTTGGAAGTTAACAATTGAACAGACAAGATGCAAATAGAAACTTACCAAAAAATCTATCAAGCTTCATAACAACTACATAACTCATAAAATTTGAAGAAGTTGAGCCCACATTGACCATTAATGTGGCAAGAAGTTGTTCTTTATTGTTCCAAGGACCTGGATTCAAAGAGTATCTCGTCTTAAAAACAGTGACGCCCCAATCAGGTAATGTACGCTCCATAAACTTTCCACAGGGATATAACAAAATCTGAATAGCTGTCGCACCAATTGTAAGAGAGGGCTGACGAAAGTTAAACATTTGATTAATAAAAGCTCCAGCAGCAACCCAAATAACACCCAAAAAATAAGCACGGAAGGTTTCCACCGGCATCTCCGGATCATCCATTGGATCCCAAACAGCACGAACTTCTGGATAAGGTGAATGGTATTTGAGTACTGTGGCTTCTACCAAAAGATCTAAAATATATTCTTCATGACTTTCTCCGTAAATTTCCTCGCCAGCCAGCAAAGAATTGATTTTGTCTCTTGAAACTGCATCAAAATTTGAATCCTCGGCATGATATGCAGAAGCGGCAGTCAAAACTGAAAGAGCTTCTGATATAGTCATCGTCACAAGCATATCAAGTAGATACTCCAATACAGGATCATTATCAAGAATATCTGCTAGATCATTATGTGCTTCAGCACTAAGTCTTTCAAGAGCCTTTTGCCGAAGATCAGGTATATCAAGCTCTGTCACTGTAATATCCACCTCATCTTTGAGATTATGTATGTTGGGACCATCTATTTGTTTTTCGCCAACCACATATTCCTTGTCATTCTTGACTTCCTCGGCAGAAGTCTTGGAGACTTCTTCAGATTTATCGTTATAGTCAGACATCCTTGGCAACTGATTTTTTGCTGTTAGCAGCTGCCAAACCTTTAGCAATAGTACACAAGAACTTGGCCATAAGTTTGTGTTAAAAGTAAAACTTACACTATCTGCAGAAGCGAGTATGGAAGAGCTAAGATGGCCAAATTTTTGTCAAGATTCTACCTGACGCAAAATCAAGCGCTACTAAGTAAATTGTAGAAAACATCGGGAGTATATATACGTTTCAAAAGTCGGAAGCTTACTAGGTATCAGCACTAAGACATCTGATACACCAGACAGAGAGTAAGGTTTTCTAGGCATCGCCAAAGAGTCAAAGCGCGCACAAAGATTGCCCAAAGCACACGCCCGGACCTCAAGTTTTACGTAACGATAACATCGCGATTGCAAGTTATATGCTATCAAAAATTCTGAATCATTAAAATAGCACTGGCATTTGTAATATTAACTATTCTTGACAACTTTATATGCTTAACTTAATGTAATTTGATGTTACTAAGTTTTTGACTGAATTAGTTTCAAGATACAGTCGCGCATTTGCAAGGAAACCCTTGCTAAACCTAAAATTTGGTCTGCATATCTTATCACCCGGTGCCCGCGCTCGAGCCGATAACACAATCTTACGCAGACGTACAAAATGCTACGGATTTAGCTATTATATTTATTAGATTCAAATATATTAAATTTAAGTTTCATCTGGTAAACCAGAAAATTAAAAGTTGAAACAATACTGGAATGAATTTCGTTTCTCGAAGCGCTAGCTGATAAGAAACGCTATCAAAATCTCTCCTATTGGTGGTTCGTCGTGAAAGCCTAGGGTGTAAGTAATTTGCCGAATAACTGATCTGGGCGTGGACGCTTTTTCTATTCATGCTCTTTGTGTGGCTTTGAAATCAGCGTTAGTCTGCTTATCTTCACTACATCAATTTCTATAGAAATCATTTTCATGAATGAATTATACCGCAAAGAAGCATTGATGTAAATTCAGGTTATTTTTGTGGACAACTTATAATGGAAGCAGCTTCGAAAATAGTAAATCATATTGTGACTAGCGTCAAATTGAGTTTTTCGGATGAGTTTTCAGCAAATGTAAGTAAGATAAGCCACCGAGCAGTATAGTATTCGTAGTCGTATTTGAGTCATCTATGCACTAATGAGAGAAAAATCGACTACGATTGCGGAGATGTTTGGCTCATCCAGGTAGAAAGCTGCCTTTAGGTACTAAATTTGTATTGATGCACAATTTTACTGCAAATTTTTATAGCGAGTAGCTTCGATTTTAACTTGATACTCAATCTCAAAGAATCTTTTTTAATAGAAACCGTACAGAACATGTAGTTTCCACTAAAGTTCATCACCGCATTGCGGAGGGCCTATTTCTCGATCATTATGACAGATATCAAGTTGAATTAAAAAAACTTTCGTCAGGTAGCTTCCTCAAGAGGCAGAAAAATCCTCTCCGATGAAGTCGTGCTTAGAAGCCGCCGTCGCCCAATAACAGACTAGTGATAAAGATGACTTACCTATCTTCTGACTATCAAGAGATAGGCGTCAAGCACGACTCACGTCAGTATCATATGCCTCTACTTATATTCTCATTTGAGATGATTCAAGTTAGTACCTCTGTCCCGAGTAAACTTAATTCATAACTCTGGAGCGTCCCAAGTCTCATAATTACTTCAAAATATCAATACTTCTAATACGGGGCATGCTCAGTTTACTATAGAGATTTAAAAAAGAAATGTATCTTAACTTTTGAGTCCAACTCAAAACAAAATAAATCTTGTATACCGCTAGTAATTGCGAAGTTAGCTTCCATGATCTTGACTGAAACATCGACCAAATATGTCAAGCATGAAAGTGCCGGCCAATCCCGAGTTGACGCTAAAATAGCCGACTCGCAATCAGCAGTGTAATCATACCAAGTTTATTTAGTAAATTTGACACAGATAAGCTTCGAGCAATTGAGGAGACAACGGTGAGGTTGCGAAGCATGCTGAAGAATGCCAAGTCGCCTATTAATATATCTAGAATACCTATCAACTATTCAAATTTTGCACGTAGTTAGTCAAAAATAGTTCCAGACAGCTATAACCATCAAACGACTCGCTAGATTATGAATGTGAAGGAATCTCCTTGTAAGCAGGATAAAAACTCCTAAGTCAAATTTTCGGCATTGTACATACAGTCAATTATTATCACAATTGAAGATTTACGTTTTTATCTCTGAACTTTCCTCAAGAGATAGGTAAGTTGAAAAAGTGAAATGGACGTAGTCTAGAGAGCTTTCTATGCGACACCGTTGCGGTGCGGCTCGTGAACAATGAATGAAACTTTGGAGCTGTCCGTTCCTCTCCAGTTAAACAGCATACGTCTCTTGAATCATTTAGTTTGCTCGATGGATTACTATGAAGAGAATGAGCGTTTTATGCTAAGACGGTCAAACTTTCATAATCTTCGTTTTAACTCCGAAATAGAAGAAGATTACTGGGACGAAGGTGTCAATGGGACTGATACAGAGGCGCTATATCGTAAAGCACGCCGACTATATGACACTAACAAATCTTATGACCTCAGCTTTATGTATTTTTTACGGGTGAGCTGGTTTTATTGTGATTCGTTTATATGTTTGGGATGTAATAAGTTAAAATAGTAGTACCTTGACGTCAGGATGAGCAGTGGTTTATGGGAGAAAGATATTAAACTACGTACTAATCAAGAGTCGACATCTGATAGCAAAACTCCTACTGCTGAGTCAGAATCTCTGAAATATTGTGCCTTGATTTCTTTGCGTGAAGGCGCAAATAATTATGCTTTGCGGTATGCGTATTGCATGCTTGCTTTGTGTCCGGAGATTGAAGAGGTATGCAATGAGTTCAGATTAATCTGTAAATTCAAGTATCGATATCTTATGTTTTCAACAGTATTACTTTGTTGCGGTAAGATGCTACTTGGCTTTAAATGATCCTAAACGAGCATACAAGCTACTACAACAGGCAGCGACGCGTTTTCCGAGTTTGCAGTCATCTTTAGAGCCATTACAGTTGTCTTTGGAAGCGCTTAGTCAATCGGTTTCTGAGCCACAACTACATTTAGACGATTATGTTTTTAAAAAACGTTACTCGAAGCCTAGAGATATTATTGAAAAATTTCCTCCTGAAGTGATTGCTACAATCTTTTTGAGTAAAATTGAAACGCGACAGTTGTGTGCTCTACTTTCTACGTCAAGAGCATGAAACGCAACTCTAGAAAACACGCCTATCGTATGGCAACACTTGAAGTTTAATTTCACGTACACAGTTATACGAAGAAGCGATATTTGGAAAGCTATACTGAGAGCAAACGGTCTATTAAAAAGTTTGGAGTTATCAGATTCTGTTTCACATTATGATGCTTACAAATTTATTGAAGAGTTTCAGTGGCTTCAGGACGGATCTGAGGTTGACTTTCGAAACGAGTATTTGGAATGCAAACCAATTACTGTCATTCGAAGTGAACTTTTCAAGAATTTGGAAGTGTTGAAGCTAGGATTTTGCAGTGATTTTAGCGGATACTCTCGATGGGATATTGTCACTACAAGCATCATGAAGAATCTAAAAGTACTGCATGCACGACTTGAAAATACTGCAAGCATTCTAAATCTAATTGTCGAAGAATATATGCCCAACCTTGAGGAGTTATACTTGACTCGACCGTATCGGATTGGAAGGTCTGAAGACATTATAATTAAGGAGGACGATAAAGAGTTCAACCCATCAAACAAGAGATTTTTAAGCAAGGTGAAAAGATTTCGAATTGGTGGCCCCACAGGTTTTATAGATCGCTTTCCTTTCACTGAAGACCCTTACAGTTCGTTGTTGACATGTACATCACTTCGAAAAATTCTGCAATTGATGCCTAATCTTGAAGTACTCGGCTTAATTGGTCTTCAGATTAGCGATTCAATTTTCAATGATGCTATGAATCTTGCCGAACTAATTGATCTCAAACAAGTGACACCTTATCTGAAAGTTCTTAATTTAGACAGGACGAAACTACAATGGGTGCCATCAATACCTGCATCGTGCCGAAAGTTGACTACTGGTGGGTTTAGAGCTATCCTACCGTTCAGACTGTGTTACAGATCAGGTATTTGGTATGGTGAAGCTGAAGGCCTTGAGACTTTCCCCTTTGATAAAGTGTTCGAGCTTAAATCTATCACGGATTTTTCTATGCTTTCGGTCTCGCTCGACCATCATGAACTGTTAGATACTTTGGCAAATTTTAGTCCCAGATTGACTAGTCTTAATCTAAATGAAACATCCGAGTCGATAAATTGGACTATTCCACTGGATATTAAGTCTTCCTATTTACTATCAACTCCAACAAACTTTGGCTTTCCTTCTATTTTAGGTGAAATGAAGACTTTAGCTGCTTGCATTGGAACAATGTTTCCAAATCTTAAAAGGCTGTCCCTTGGATATAATTGGATGATAAATGATTCTGTGATGAACGACATCGAGGATTACTTTCCAAATCTTGAGTATCTTGATATATCAGGAACAGCAATCTCCAGCATGAGAGTCTGCTCATACATCTGGAGAGATTCATTTTATTTTCCAAGAGATGACCATCGCTCTGGATCAAGATTACAGGACTCTATCGAAGGTCTGGAGGATAGGAAATGTCAGTGCCATTTGAAAACATTGGTGGTCACAAAATGCCAGGAAATAGACTCTCGATTTTTTCAATATTGGTTAGAAGCCGGTGTGCGGGTTTACAAAGATGAAGTTGTCGAACAAGAGGCCATGCGATTGAGTCGATTGGAAGAAGATAGGTAAGTCAGTAACAGACATTTAATGAAATAAAGTTAATTAGTGTTGTAGAATGTTTCACAGTCTTTATGGGCCCACATCTTTTCCAGTTGCCAATACGTTTACCGGTAGCGAAGACGACGAATAGGACGTGGAATGAGCAAATGTGCTAGTGACAAATCTTTTGTAAAATCAAGTAGACAGTTTGGATATGAGATTTTTCCTCGAAATAATGATCTTTTGAGAAAAATTCTCTCGACGAAGTTAGCTTCAGGCTAGGCAATGCAGTATAACTGAAATCATAGTCCGTAGAAGAATGCCAGATCAACCACTCTCATAGTATCATGAACATCTATGATGTGTTCACTTCTTCCAAGCACTTGATGGAGAAATAGTTCGAATAAATTATAGTCCTCAACTAAACGACTGTTCTACTTGTGGACATACCCACTTAAAGGTGATTAAAACTAGACATCAACACGCAATTCATGTCATCAACAATACTTATACTTCATATGGGAGAGCTTGGAACGTATCCAGTTTCAAGAGTGATAGAACCTAATCTGCTACAGATATTTCGATGCTTTTAGTCCCGCTCGACCATCATGAACTGTTGGATTGTTTGGCAAATTTCAGTCCTAGATTAACTAGTCTCAAATTACATGAAACAGCCAAATTGATAAATTGGAGCGTTCATTCCCACTTACTATCAAGTTCTAGATTATACAGGGTTCCTGAATTCCTGCTAAGTTACGTGAAAGGAAGTTGTTGGTTGCTTGTATTTGAGCAATGTTTCCGATGCTTAAGATGCTGTCACTTAGATATAATTGGACTATAAACGATGAGGTAATGCCTCATATTCAACGCCGCCACTTACCATAACGTAGGGTTTAGGGAGAAAGAACGATTATTCACGAACTGCAAAATCGAGTCAAACGTAAGTTTCAAAGCTATCCGCGCTTTTCTCAGCACTCAAAATACACAGAATAATTTGCATCCCGCTTTTTCCGTCTAAAACGGTTTTGGCGGTAACACTGTTTCATGTTCGTACAATCTGAAAGGGCATTTACGTATAGTTTGGTTTTGAGCAACCTTTTCATGTTTGATTTATTGTCAAATGTTGCACGCGAGCAACCGACGCGGATACTTGGAGGATCAAAGCTCAGAGAAAACATAGTTTGATTTTACCTAAAAACTATGCGGCTCATGCGGTTGTCCGGCAACCTTAAACTCGCTTCGTTTCGACGCCCGCCACCGCCAACACTTTGTCCAATCCCGAGGCGATAGTTTTCCGCTCCCAATTTTTCTCGATCGTTGTTTTTATCGACACGAGCGTGGCTCTGCAACACTCAACTACCGACCTCTCCACAGACATAGACAGCAAGAGTTGGCAAAGTCTGAAATCAGAGTGTTTTGACCTAATTTCGGGCTTTTTTGGTCTCTGAATTGTTTGTTTTTTTACTCATCAAATTTGGCTGCTGAGTGAATAGCTAGAAAAGTATTTTATCCGGTTTGTTCCGCCCGGATCCCGGTTCAGCATAGGATTTTTTGTCGTTGGAGCTTTTCTTCTTTTAGCAATTCTATCTGATCAAGCACTATGCCGGGTCCGACAAGATTTTCTCTGCTGTTTGCAGCGTATCCCACTATCACAGCCGCTATTTTGCTGGCATTCAGACGATTGCAGCATCCGCTTTTTGATAAGTTTATGTCCCAACAAGCTCAAGTTCGATTTTTCCAACGAGCAGCAAGCAGTGGAATTGCTTTAACTGCTCCAGCTACTGCGGCTACGGCTGCATATTCTTCGCCATCAAATATCTCTCCATCAGTGAACTTCGGAAGCGTGGTCACTGGCATACCCGGAAACGTGCCCGAGTTCACTTATTTAATAAGTGCATCTTACCGACCAAAAGATCGTAAGCCTTCTGGTAAGGCTAGATCTCGTAAATCCGGAAGACCGGATTCTGGGGAGGATAGCTTCTTTTACACAAAAATCTCTGACTCTAATTCCGTTGCATTTGGA
This sequence comes from Myxozyma neglecta, assembly GCA_030570675.1. Taxonomy (NCBI): domain Eukaryota; kingdom Fungi; phylum Ascomycota; class Lipomycetes; order Lipomycetales; family Lipomycetaceae; genus Myxozyma; species Myxozyma neglecta. The sequence goes on along the minus strand of JAJLWK010000230.1, from coordinate 1,001 downwards.
GTAATTGATGGTGTTGGTGGGTGGAACGAAATTGGAGTTGACGCAACAGATTTCAGTCATACTTTGGCCGAAACTATGTCTGATCTTACGTCTAAATTAGTTACTGACTCAAGTCGTGTGAGCCCTGACAGTCAAATAGTGTCAGATTACTCTTTTCCGCCACTAGTTTTACTGGACGCGGCTTACACATCAATGAAAGAAGCTGGCGAAGTAAAAGCTGGAGGGTCTACGGCTTGTGTTGGTGTTGCGCATAGTAATGGTACTTTACAAGCAGCGAATTTAGGAGATTCAGGATTTTACATTTTTAGAGATGGAAAAGTACATTACATGTCTGATCCACAGACTCATTTCTTCAATGCGCCATACCAACTGGCGATTATCCCTCAAGAGATCATTGAAATGAATGCTAGACGAGGAGGAAAGAATATTGATGATAAGCCTAGTGATGCTAGCTTGTCGACTCATAAATTAAAACACGGAGATGTCGTGGTTTTTGTCACTGATGGAATTCTTGACAATCTCGCTCCAAAAGATTGTTTACGGATAGTCAATGAAGAAATGGTGCTCAATGGCAACTGGATCATTGATAGACGATCTGGAGACATTTATGCAAACGGATCCGACAAACCATACTCTGGAATTGACAAATTAGCTAAAAGAATTGTTGGGGAAGCTTACAAGGCTAGCATTGACGAAAAGAACGATGGTCCTTTTGCCAAGGAAGCGCAACGGCAAGTGAAGGCTTTATACAAAGGTGGTAAGCCTGATGATATAACTGCAGTTGTAATGTTTGTGCAACAACCGTTAGGCGGTCGTTCTCAAGAAAAGCTATAGCGCAGTCTCCTATAGAGAAGATTTATGTTTACGTGATGAGCTCGTTAGAAAAAAAAAATAGATTGCGATCAGCTGGTTTCGTCTGGGATGAGCCATTTTGATTGAAACGTTTTCATTGTTTTTGTTGCTGACTTTTTTTTTTTTTTTTTTTTTTCAAAAAAAAATGG